>JAOBYE010224435.1:0-16929 GCA_025403585.1 Parazoanthus swiftii | reverse complement strand
ACCACCTACTGGTCACATCTACTGTAACTTTGAGCATGTATCCACGATTTCACCGAAGCACTCGGTGCCTTTGATTATTCCTTCGGTCATAAGTAGTACAGGGTTAGTAACACCGATAAACGGAGCAATTTCAGTCCGCCCAAGTAGTTACAAAATGCTTCAAGGTTATTACGAAACCTGCAAGCGTATTACCAAGTGCTGCATGCCGAGTAACTGTATGCAGGGATATTTCTAATTGTCGCAAGCTTTTCACAGAATTGGTAGTTTTGTTGGCAAATGCCACAAGCTTATTGCAACTGAAACGCTTTGGTTAATTACAAAGTTCTGCAAACATACTAAAAGACGCATAGGTTTATTACGAAATGCTGTAAGCTTATTACCCAAGCTTACAAAACGTGTTATTTCATTACGAAATTCTGCAAGCATATCACAAATCGCGTAGATTTGTTATGATATTCTGCAAGTTTATTGCAAAACTCGTGCGTTTATTAGAAAAAGCTGTAAGTTTATTACAAAACACATAGATTTGTTAGAAAATGATGTAAGCTTATAACAAAGTGCACAAGTATGTTAAAGGGTGTTGGTAACTTTTTATAAAACGCGCAATGTTATTGCAAAATGCTGTAAGATTACTGATTGCAAAACGAAAAAGGAAATTTTGGCTGGTTGAAATAGTTAAAGGTAAGTGACCTTATTTAACGAGGGTAACATGACACAGTAATTAACTGATAAACTTGTGGCCCTCGGTGCGCACTTTACCCCCGTTCCTCTGTCAGTTCTCCGTTTTAAGGGTATTTAAAGCTAAAGCTACAAGGAGCAGAAGAAAGTCGAAACGTTGGAGTCACCGAGAATCGTACCGGGGACCTTCAGCTCCGAAGGCCGCGCACTAACCAAGTGAGCTACGCCTGCTTCTAAAGTTGCCAGTCACACTCTTTGTTTTACAACTTAAAAGTATATTATCTCTCATTGCCCATTGCTTGGGAAGACGTACACGTCCAGTCAGCTTTGTACCAAATGTTAGCTAATAGGAGGATTTCACTTATTGGTATTAATGAGTCTACGGCAGCTACTGATTGGCTGTTCGAGACAAAGGTTTCTTTGTATCATGTCTCGAAGGTGTTACGAATTGAAAAGATTTGTTTGTAAACATTACGTCAGCTGAAACTCGCCCATAAAATCTTTAACTATGAATTAAAGAGCTTGTCCAACTAGTGTTTGTCTGTTTGATACCTTCAATGCATTGATGTGCTTCCCAATGTTTGTCAAAAGTTAGACTTCCGTTTGCAGAGCCGTGACACTCTCCAAAGAACTGGATGCCAAAGTATTTGTAGCCACGCGCATGCGCACCCTCAGCGCATCTGGTCACCATACTCCGTAGGTTGTACCAGTCAATGTGTTGTCGATTGTTTTCATATAAATGGTCCAGTGCTCGCTCGGAAACTATATCGGCGTAGCATCCAACTTCAAGGATCTGGGGAACAGCTGCGAGGAGAAGAAATTAATCGTTGAAAGTGTATTGAAAGAAAAGTAACATTGTAGAAATTGTTCGTTAAATATTTAAGCTTGCGGACTACAACACACAGGTATTGCTGTGCAGCTAGTCTCTCTCTTGCTTGCTACGTTGTAGAGTTTCTTCTTTCTTCTACTAATAGACGCCCGTTAACTAACCCTTTCATTCCAAAAATTGTCAAATGACTAGTTGCTAAGTTCTCATTATCTATCTCTATAAACGTCTTGTTAACAAGTTGGGAGACGTTTGAGATTTCGGAGATGATGATCATTTTTTATTCTCTCAACCAGTTTATAGTATATATTGATATTGTAAGGAGAAAATAGGTGTTGATATACATGGTGAGAATGAACGTTTTTTTCAAACTTATCACTGACTTAAGAATGCTTCTCACGGACTGGGGTATCAGCTCCTTGTTCATAACGTTCCTAACATTAATATATATCAAAATTTTGCAAGAATGTTTGATATCAACTGTTCTATGGCTAACAAGGGGTGGTTGCCCACTGTCTTAGCTACAATATCACATGTTATGTATCCAGAAGTTATAGATAAAAAAATACCAACAAAGGGTGGGGGGATGGGCAGACCAACACCGTCACTTCTCGCGTCCGTATGGTGTTTTGTTTTGTAAACATAGATATTTAAAAAAAAAGCTGAACAACGCCATTTTGCATGTCATTCAGCTGTGTCAACGTTATATAATGACAATGGAGCTGAAAAAAAATTGAAACTGACAAAATCATGGATAAATACTTTCAAAGTCACCTACCATCATGTAGGCACTTCACTCCGGCATCTCTTCCATGGTTACACTGCCCAACATCTCCCCACGTTCCATGTGGACATGAAGTCAGAGACATTTCCGACCCCTTGCACTTCACGTCCTTGAGCCATACTTTGCCGCTCCCCTGGCCGTACTTAGCGCGCCTGGTCTCGTGAATGGCTTTTATGAATCCATTCTCTTGACAAACCACTTGAGCGTCTTTCTTGTCCCACCCTTCATCACATACTGTGCCCCATTCTCCTTTGTGTTGTACTTCCACACGGCCAACACCTTCCTTCTCATTCGCAGGAGTCACAATCCGAACGTTCTCTGTAGCGAAAGCAACGAAACAAACATATACATTACGGGCAAAAACAAAGTCGGAGTTCCATTTTACATTTGATTTTCCCGGACAAGCAAAAGTTTGCCATCTTGCCCCATCAAGGGTTGTGTCTTGTCACTAAATAAACAAAGGAAGGCTTGAAATTGTTCGTTGTTCTTAATTAAACTAGAAAGAACATTACTTGGGTATGCAGGCCGCAGATGTTATTTTTTCATATTCCTCATAAAGTCACGATTAACTGCTCAAAGATAAACTCATGTTCTCCCTTCTTTCACTCCGAAACGCAACCCATTAGCAGAGAAACGCTTTTGTATTTCGCTTCATTTGATAAAACTTTAGCACTGCGGACTGAAAACGAAACCATGGATTACCAGACGAGGAACTTTGCCAAAATAGTGCCGATAATTGTATCTGTGGTAACTCTATTTTTTCTTGTTTATGATGCAGTTGTCGTTTTTGTCAGAAAATTCTTTGGCGCTGCTCCATAACCACAGCATTTGATTTTCGATTTCAGATTTAGTCAATGTTGGCCGACCCAGTATCCAAAACAGTCCCAAAGATAAAGACTCATTCGCAAATGATTAGAGTTTGTGACATTACGTTTTCTATATTTGTACTAAAGCTTAGTTGCTTGTAACAAGTCAGCCAACACTGTTCCAAGATTTGTTTCTATGTACCTCTTTTTCTTGCGAAGAAAATGACTTATGCATTTGGCATAAGAACTTTGTGCTTTTGCATAAATTGTTTTTTGGGGCCTTGTCTATCATTCGTACGAAGGATTCATATAACTTATACAATTTTCAATGTGTTGTTTACTTGACACTTTGGCACGTCCATAGCAAAATTTTATCTTAACAAAACTACGCAAACACTGTGATTGGCAAAAAAGGTAAATTACGAAAAGGACTTTAGTAGTTTAGACTGATTTCTCAGCGTACGGAAACCGACGCCTCGTGCTCGGGTTTTAAATTACGTTGTGTTGATTACAGATATGATACTCAATTGGTACGTTTGTACTCTAAAATTCTGGGTTTTACAGCAAGTACATAAAACTGATTTTGCACAGTGTACAGCTGGTCATGAATATAAGATATCTGGCGAAACAATAAAAATATATTCATACCCGGGATATCAATGCTGTTTCTTTTCTCTCATTTGATGAAATTCATAATCAGTGTTGACTACCATAGTAGAAACTCGCTGCCGAAATCAAGGATCGTGTACGAATTAACATTTTTGTTTGCATTTAGTTTTTGTTGCTAAAAATAACCTAAATTGACAAAAAGTGCTCAGGTAAAAAAGTTCAACGTTTGACGAGCAAAAAGTTTATTGTCAGTGATTGCGGATAACGATTTTGTTGCTCTACTTTGCTTGGAATCTTTTTTTCTAGCAGGACTTATCTCCGGTTTATTTAAATATTATTACATCATAAAAATTGAGAATCTACCTACAGATAAAATAGAACTATAAATAAATTTATAGACTGTCGTAGCAGTTGCGTTTAAAGATATCTTCTAAGTCGATTTATACAGTTTAAATGACAAAAAAATATAAAATATCATGCGAGGGTTGAATGGGCATTTAAAGAATTGTACTGTATTCATTCAACTTTCTTGAAAAACAAAATGGGTTTGATTAAAAAAGTTACCTAACAAACTCCGTGTATTTCTACTGGGAGCTTCGACTGATTTAACGTTTTCGTTAAATAAAACTGACGATCCCGAAGTAATACCCTTTTAAAGTATCTTTAGACAGCTAAACAGATTACAGAAACCTAAACAGTGGTAAAAATTCAGAAAAAGTGAAAGATAGTTACCTGCAATTACGGCGGGAAGAGCAAGAAGTAACAGAACTAGTTTCATTTTGTCGTTTCTGTTGGACAGAAAGTCAAAGTGTTAGTTAAACAAAGAAAGCCTTGCAGATATAAAAAGAGACGATTTGAACTTCAATCCACAAAAAAATAAATACTTGTTTGCGGTGTGTCAGAACTAATCTAACACCGGGTTTTAATGCTATTATTATTGTTTGCTGACTAAATATGGGTTATTTGTCTTGTGAGAAATTAGATCCCTCATCTGGAAGACGCTGATTGCTGATTCATTTTCGTGTTTTCCCTTAAACAATACTCCAGCAATTATCTTAGAAACTTTAAGAATGTTTACAATCTATAATCCTAGAAACAAGTCACGTCAATTGGAGCAACTATTTCTCAGAGGGATGTTTTTAAAGTAAAGAATAATTCAAGTTCTAAAATAAAAAATTATCTTATTAAAACATATTAAAAACCCATATTTTGGCGAGTAGCTGTCATTTCTGGCACTAACTTCAAACAATTGGTTTCAGAGTTCCTATTCCCATTTAAATTAATTTATATACTGGCAGTTCTCTTTGTAATATAATTGCCCAGATTATCCCACATAAATAGATCTATTTAAACTTTTAAACTTTTAAGTAGAACAGTAATACAAATACCGTTAAAAGAAATATCCGATTGTGTCAGAAAAAGTTGTGTTTGTTCCTAAACCAATTAAAACTTGCGATAACAAATGTTACTTAGACGCAGAGAAAGCAATTTTTACGTTAAGATACAAAAAAGTGATATACTGCAAGGTCAAGAGAATTAAGAAAACGAACTAATGAAGGTTGACTTACTTTTAACTGAATTTGTTATCAATAGAAAACTTCAAAAGCAGCCAAAAGAGATATATGAACACATAAGAACAAAACTGATTCTAACATCAATCAATTTAGCATTATTAAGAATACTGATTCAATATCTGATGGACGATAATATCTGAAAATTAGCCAAGATCCGATCAGATGATAATAACTGTGAGAAAGGAATTTCTGCTAAGTGTTGCAAAGTGTTGGAAAATTTTAAGGTTACCGCTACATCTTATTTTATTCCCTTATTTCTTTCTTCCTAAAACCTAACTTGAATCGAGGTTGATACTGATAAAGCCGTATCTGAAACTTCAAGGCTGTCGAACAAATCCATTGGTTTTCATCTTAACATGGTGATGTGTCAGAAGCGAGCATTCAATTCTCTTTTTTTCTTGTTAAACATTTGTTACTCTCCTACACCGTCGAGGTGCACTTTAAACATATCTATTAGTTTCCTTTGATTCTAAACCTTGCGAAGCCTGACATGCACAAGAGTGGATCCAAGATGTTTGAAAGAGGGTGCATTTTGAGAAAAACGTGCAATACCTGAGAATGTTCATAAATCAGCCCAAATATTTTTGTCAGTTTGGGGCAAACCTCAGCCTTTACATCCTTATAAACAAGGTTTTAATTTATAAATCAAAAATAGTGTAGCTAATATGACTATCGAAAGACCACCGAGATCTCTATTTTTATGAGTTCATTGTAATTTGTTACTCGTTAGTGAAAGGAAGGTATGCATACCCACTCCCCTGAATCTACCGTTGAAACATTTATCGACTTGGTTGAAAAATATTTTCGTTTCAAATCATTTCTTCTGCGAAAACTGTTTAGACTCAAATACTGGACATTGGACAAATAACAGTCCAGCTGACTTCTTATTCATGAATTTGTTTAAGATCAACCTTTCACAGACCTTAGAAATTTGTCCAATACACAAAAAAATATTAAATTTGGAGAGGTATAAATCTTATAGAAATACTCTTCCTATTGTGACTAATCAAATGAAATTCATAGTTCCAATTTTAGTGCATTCAATTAAGATTTTAAGGTTGTGCTTTAGGATCTTGAAAGTTTTAAGTTTTTTGTATCAACACAATATTTTAGCAGTTACCTTGAATCAAGAAAGTGTGAAATTAGAGAGGGCGACAGTTTCCGCTTTCGCTTTACAACGTGAGAAATCTATGGACTTTTCACTTTACCGCAGTAAATACATCATATTAGCCAGTGTTAGATATGGAAGTCCAAGTGAGGTTGTTATCAAAAAATATATATTTAAGATAATAAAGAAACAAACTTTGTATTGAAAATAATTAACAACCAAAGTAAATAAATGATAAATTTACAATAATATCAAAAATCAAATGCATGTGTGAGTTACCAGAGATTAAAAACAGGGAGAACTGTAATAGTTTTCAAACTCTTAACATTTATTTTGTAAATATTTTTGTAAATGCTGGCTAAGAAAACTGCAAAGTAGCAAGAGATTTTTTTTAAAATTTTGCTTTTTCCACAGACTACTTTTAATCAGCTTTATCGCTTCTGCTATGCAGCGCAGCGCTAAATTTTTCTCTCCTTCGTTCGTTACGTTTAGTTATGACAAATGAATAAAAAAGGCAGCACACAAAGAAAATCATCAAAATTTGTTCAATTAAACTTTAAATGGAAAACCGTGAAAATCCATATTAGCATGGAAGAGATGCCAAACTTATCTACTGAGAAGCAATTTCCGGTTTTGACAACTGAGAGACGCCCGTTTGCTTTAGTTTGTTAACATTAGCAAACAATTTACGCAACATATTATCTTGGGTAAATAATCTCGGAAAGATAAGCGGTGTTTTTCATGACAAGAGCGGTGATTTGTTTGCAGTGCGGAGTCCTTATTTACCAGATGACAAAATCCCATTTGTTTTTGCTAAGTTAAGCTTCATGCGGTAAGCTTCACACACCTCAGCTGTCCCAGATCCAAATAGGGAGCAAGAAAAATGAAGCTAGTTTTAGCAGCACTGCTTCTAGATTTTGCAGTTGCGTTCAAAGGTCAGTCATCTCAAGTTTTATGAAACAGTATATACTCACTTTATCCGAAAAGTATTTTTTTGCAAGGTTTCGTGTATCCATTCCTATTTCGATCTTGATTGCGTAGTATTTTTTCTCCGAAATTTAAATCATTGTAGTTATTTTAGAGCTACGAATTAGATATACAGCCTATGTGTCAAGCGTTGGGGGTAATTAAACTGCATTTTCGATTACTCTTAACTAGTTTCTGGACTGATTTTGGTTCTAATGACACTATTGGTATCATTAATCAGAAAAGTTAAGACCCCAAAAACAAAGAAGTAAAACCACATTAGCAGACATGTATAGCAAGTGTTCTGCGTCAATAAAATTTCATTAAGTACCTCTGAAAGTCTAGTTTTTTTTTTTGCACTAAATTTTAAAATTTATATTTTTTCACTCAAATTTAGCTTAGATTTTACTCATTTCGTAAATACTCTCTTAGTCTTACTGATTATACATTATCACTGATGAATTTAATAACCCTATCTCTTCCGGGGGCTGATTCGCCCCTGCCCCCTCCCTAAGATATATTCTCCATAACGATTTGAGCTAACTCTATGAAACTTTCTGATTTTCTTAGAATTTAACTGCGGCAATGTTAAATCAATTTCAGTGGTGATTTCGTAACTCTTCTTGCAAATTCCAACTAACTATCATAAATGCGGCATTTATGATAGTTAGTTGGAATTTTTTCATGGGAATCAGATGTAAGGAACTGATCTGAGATTATTTCCGACACTTTTACAACTTTCAAATCAATTGAGGTTGCGGCATAGAAATCAAGATTGCGGGTTTGTGGCCGGTCACCTTACGTTCTAATTAAACTTATTTTTTGCCAAAGCATACATTATCAATTAGACTGTAGGTTTGCAAGTTGCTAACTCCTGTACATGATAAAATATTTTAAAGAAGCACTGATAGAATAGGGGGTAGGGCGTTGGGCGTAACCGTGCGCTTCCATTGATAACAGCCATCAAGAGTTTTTGAACTAACGGAACTATGGACGTTAAAAAACTAGTGCCTACCATGATGCTTTGCGTTTTTATTGTTCATTCAGTGTCGGGTGATAGCGTACATGACCTTGAATACACGTGCATGACCCTGCGATCTGCTCTTATGCTAGTCCTCTTTTCTCAGTTTTGCCTGGAAGGCCGGTTTACTTGTCTGTTTCCTGGAGTATTACGTACTCCAGAATCTCGCAAGTTAGGCTTTTGCCGTTGTATTATACATCATGGTTTTCCAAAATAGTAAAAATAAAACAAAATAAACAGCTAAATGTAAGGAAATCTTACTAAGCAAGTTATATTTGAAGTCCTTTCTGTTACTTTTTGCAATAAAATCTTCTTGCAGCTTTAAACCTGCTACATTTTTCGAGAACAAAAAGAATAACTCCGCTCGGTTTTTTGTTTTATCAGTCAAAATAGTTAACGAAGGCCAAGGCCTATTCATTTCTTTTTTTATCTTTTGCTTTTCTTTTGTATTTTAAGAAAACAAACAAAAGAAAAAAAAGCGACAAGAGCTGTTTAAATGATTAAGTTAATTTTGTCTTCTTTTTAAGCTGCATGAGGAGATTTAACCAAAATTGAACAGTCGTCGTGACACGTAAAACTTAGTATTCATTTGTTTTATGTAAGCTTTCTTTGCCCACAGGATCTGCAGATCCAGGAGAGATACTCGTGAGAGAGTCTATAAACCAGTACCGCAAAGATAAACTCGAGGCTTTGGCGCAAGATATAGGTATGTTTGCAAACTAAATACGCAACGGTTCAAGTATAACTCCAACATGTTTCAAGTCGTACCTTCGGAGTATGGATAGTGCCTGGCTGATCCCTTGTGAAGCTATTTTGTTGTACGGCAAACACAACGAAGTTGCATTTTGGAGCACTTTCAGCAGTTTCAGCATTTAACCTCTACGCTCTGGAAGAAAGGGTATCCAGTATTGGCATTTACAATGCTTTCCTGGTATTTTCTCAAATGCCTGATCAAGAGGGGGACGGGGATGGGGGATTTCAGGAACCCTCTCGTGTGATTGCTGCAAAGTTATCAAATGAAATATAATCAAGTGCCGGGTTGTAAAAATAAATGTGAATGGTAAAAAGATTTGAAAATCGGCTTAAGTCTCTCTTTTTTATTTTAGCGTTGTAAAATGTAACGTCAAGCCTAGCTAGCATTCAAACTCCCTCAGAGAAAAAAATACAACCTCAATGCACAACTAGTTTTATCATTCAGATGGAAGTACTAGGGAGGGTTTCTATCCATTTTTATCACATAGACACGCGTGTTTTAGTGGATAATATTCCACTACGAAACCACATCCCGGATGCCAGGGATGCTTCTCACTCTGGGGCGAAGGCAAGGACTTATTTAAAGACTTACTAATACACACTATTAGCTTTAAAGTTCGAATAGATTGGTCATTCAAATCATGATTTGAATGTATCTGGCAGGTTTTTTGCGGCAGAGGCGATCACTCGAATTTGGAGAATTTGATGCAGCGTATTCAGAAGTCAGACAGACTCGAACCATAACAGCTGTCAAAGGTACAAACTTTACAAAACTTGGGGTTACGCGAATGTAAATAACGCAAAAACCAAGACTGAAAACACAGTAAGGCTAGTCTTTCATGGCAAACTTACCAGACGATCAGCAGTTTTTCACATGACCTCAGTAAGCCAGTCAGAGCGCGCCGCCTCGATTTGGCATATGGCACCATCCCAGAAAGCAATTCGGGCAAAAAAAAACACGAATCGTGATTCTGGAATTTGGACGCCATTTTGGAAAAGCAACCGCGCGCGCAAGGAGTTGTGGGATGGTGCCATATGCCAAAATCAGTCCGGCGCGCCTTGCGCGCCTAGTCCGTTCACCTGGGTAGTATGAATGGATCGCAGTGTTATGACGTCCACAACTCATACAGGCGCAACCTATTTTTAATAGTTTCGAAAATAATGGTTTGTATAGTTTTTTTTTACCAATCTAAAATCTCAAACTAACAACTCATGACTGATTTGTGCAAACGAAGTCGCAACTTGTATAAGTTATTGAATACGTATAAACTTTACAACATTGCTTTCTTGGGTAATTTTTTGGGTTAAGAGATTTGGTTCTTCTTTCACTTACGAAGTGGCGAATTGGATTTGTGTGTAGCGAAAAATGTTATGACCAACTGAAACTCAAAGTAATGGTAATATGTCGCTTGTTTCGTCCAATAACACGAAGCTAAGGCGCTCTGCTACTTATTTCCAGCAAACAGCATTCGCCTTGACGCTCCCGATGACTTGCCAAACCGAAACGGAACTGGCCGAGTAGAGGTTTTCCACAACGGAGAATGGGGCACAATCTGCGATAGGGACTGGGATCTAGCCGATGCTCAGGTGTGCAAAAAATATGCAGATTTTGAAATATCCGCACAGGCAACACCTTTGATATCTCTATAATCCTGCCGTGTCTGAGAAATTGACAGTTGTTATGTCAACATAAATGCCTTGTAAAAGAGAAGTGCTTAGTTGACTTGGTGCATGGGTCCAAATCCAGTGGAGGATCCAACAACAGAAAAAGGAACGAAACTAGCTTTGTCTGTACGTTTTAATTAAAGAGTTGCAATATTCTACCGTCAACTGTGACCTTTTGTCTAGGACGTCAATTTTATGGTACACGAAGTTCACTAAGCTAAGCTGAAGTCGTGATCCAAACACCTCTAAACTGAATGATATCGCTTCGCGAGGGAGAGACGAGGTCGTCCACCAAAGAATGAACAAAATAGAGCTAAGATCTAATTGATACACCAACAAGAACATAAACGAATGGAAAGGAACACGGTGAATGATCGTGTTCAAGTAAATGAAAGTCTTCAAAAAGTTTGCCATTTGTCAACGCACAAGAAAGGACATGAGAAAACTTAGAAGACAGTTAGTCCTTTTACATTTTTAGGAACATTATGTAAGTTAAATTGTTCTGTACCTTTTTTGTTGGCCTGGAGTACCTCTTGGGGATCAGGGCTAAAACAGGCTTTACGTGTATCACCTGCATAAATTAGAAAGATGATTGGCAATCTATCATTGTGACACATTACCTACTTTTAGCTAGTTATAATCCCAATACACAATTCCTAGTGCAAGGAACGACTTTGTCGTGTCACTTTAAACCCTTCCCGACTCCCAAGAGTGCCAATTGACGTGTTGCTAAATTTTCATTACAATATTTTCTATAAACAATTTGAAAGAATGTTACACCCTGATCTAAAAGAGTTAAATTGATGTAAAATATCAGGGCTCCTTTTCTCCCCTCCGCTGGCATATCCGTGACCTTGAGTTAAGCAAATGCCATTTTTTTTGTTAAAAGTTTCAACACGGTTAAATGGGGGCAGTAATGGAAACGCTTGTAGAGTGAGACAGATTTCTTCCATAAATATCATTATTGTCTGAAAAATTATTAAAAACAAAAGGGTGAGAATCTTTAACCGTAAGTTTGGTCACTTACCAGAGTTTGGATGGAGTTCGATGTTCCAAAAGTGTAGAGATTTGTTTGACACTTACTTATTTAGGGGACGGGATGAATTACAAAACCTCCAATCTCACGCGCATGCGCGTACCGCAAGTAACCAAACCCAAAATGACCGATTGTTCCACCCTTTGTTGAAACATTCTAAAATATTTCTACTTTCTTGATAAAACGAAATCCGTCTCACGTTAAAAGCAGGCACATCAACATAACTGCCCCCATTTAACTGAAACTCGTGTGTTTTTTAGGTGGTGTGTTCCAATCTTGGTATGATCAAAGCCGTGCACGAGGCACGTCGCGCAAAGTATGGTGAAGGAAAAGGGAAGATCTGGCTAAGTGGAATGCAGTGCACGGGAAAAGAACCCGAACTGAATAAATGTGAACACAATCCTTATGGAGAAGTACCCGGCGAATGTACACATAGGAACGACGCAGGGGTCAAGTGTTTGCACACAGGTACCTTGCTGATGGAAAGTCTAGTTTTGGGTCAAATTGAGCGCAGCGAATAGGTCCCATTTGAAATAGATCTTCAGAGAGTTTCATTCACTTAGCTTTCTGATAGCAGAACGTTACGAATTCCCGTCGTGCACTTAGAATTACTTCAAATGTGTGGCATAGGAGTGGGTACAAAACTATATTTAAAACGTCAAAAAGAAAGAACAAGCTCCTATCGAAAAGTGTATAAAAATTTTTAATTGCAATCAAAAATCGTGCTAAGACCAAAAAGTGACTTTGGTGCCTTCTAAATAAGTAATAGTTGACCGCGAGACTATGCAAAAACGATGTCAACCTTGCTCTTAAAATGTTGCCTGCAACAAGTTTTAAAAATAACATGCACGAATTGTATATCATGTCAAATTCTAAGCTATACTAGATCACCAACTTTGGCGTCGTACTTTAGTGATTCTCAAGTTGGAAAGATTAGTAGCACGCGGACGGTCCTTTCCCTGTTTATGTAGCCAATCGGCAAGTCGATAAACAAAGACACAAAGTCGGTTATCGCTCGTGCTATACTGACAAACGTTCATATAATCGTATAATGTTCAAAGCTTCACAACCAAAGTGATTCAAGAGCTTGTGTAATGCTGCTTATTATCGAACTTCAGACTGTGGAGTACATAAAAACATTTAGGCGAGACGCAGTGTGCCTTGTTAGAATTATAAGCAATAAGAAAAACATACCTCATTTTCTTTTTTACTTCTTTTCTTTCTTCTCCTCCTCCTTTTTCTTGTTCTTTTTCCTCTTGTTGTTGTTGTTCTTCTTCTTCTTCTTCTTCTTCTTCTATCTCTTTTCTGGTAACAAAGTAAATTACTGCAAGTTCAGTACTCAGAGACCGACCATTAACTATTTTATTAGGTACCGTTAAAGTGCAACTGAATACTATTATCAGTATTATCATTGTTTTAATCTTACTAAACTATTAATATTGCTATTTAATTTTTTACCATTGCTATTTGTTTTGCTGTTGTGACACCTATTTTTTCTGTGATTTAGTCCCAACGATTTCGTGCTCCAGTAGGGAAAATAATTTGAACTAAATCCATACGGGTAATAAATGTTAATAAACTGTATTCAGTTTCAAATGAGAATGTTTTGTTGATGTTCTTCCTTATGTGCACAGGTGTGCCGCAAATCCTCGAAGTGGGTTGTTACAAAGATAAGCCAGAACGCGCGCTGCGTCACTTGGTCGCGAATCTGCGGAATGAAATCAACTGGTATAACATCCGAAGCATGGTGACGAAATGTGCTGAAAGAGCGCATGAACTTGGATATACTGTTTTTGGTTGGTATTCTATAGATAGTCCCCCCCCCCCCCAGCGGCTTCATTTCCTTCGCAGTAAGACAACATAAACAAACACTTGTTGTTGCATTTATCATGAACTATTCAATCTTAATATATTACTTCGTTCAAATTACCAATTGACTTTAAGGAGTAAAATCGAGTAAGATCAAAATTGACAAAAAACTTGTAACAAACATAATATCACTTTCGCCTTTTAATCATGATATTTCAGCTAGTACGTGGGCAAGCTAGTGGTCTGTACAGTGTTAGACCTGTGAAAGAACGGTACGATCAGATGGGATAAAAACCTGTCCGAACCCTGATTAGACCTTTCAGTCCATCCAACGGCTTTCACATAAACACATGGAAATTTACGCGGAATCAAACTACACCTGGATGTAATGAAACCCGCAAAAGGAAAGAAAAAAGAACTCTTTCAAACCCGGGACCATAGTTCCCTATGCATACAGAACCAACGAAGCTTTTTCGTTCACATAGTTATAAACAAGTGTTTAACTAATGGACTCTCCTAGTTCCCGGAGGAAAGTACTCCCATATATAAGCTATACGGGGACGCGCCGCCATTTAGGGTGTACCTCTTCGACCATCTGATCTTAAACAGGGTATAGAATTTTTGAATTATCGAATGTTTTTCATAAATTAACAGGGTCAAGAAATGACGTGTTTCAGTGAATAAATGTGCGAAATTTGAGCTGAAAACTATGAACATTGTTTGAATTACCGTGAATTTTTCTTATTAACAGGGTCAGGGTTTGAGAGTCCCCCGACCCAGATTGATTCCCCCCTCTCCGGGCCGAATTTTAACCAGTGGCATGATTTGACTTTTCAAATCCGCATGAGTTGACACAATATTATTTAAATCTCCGTAATTTCCCAAGTTTTCTCGGTCAAAGGACGAAAGTTTAGCACTCTAAATGTAAGCATCGAATCCCATACAACCTAACTTATATCAACCCTTGCTGATTCAGCTATATATTTGACTTGTTCGCCAAAGCAGAAAAAAACAGTTCTTTCCAATGGGATGAAAAAATCCTCTGGCAAGATTTTGCTCTAAGTTCACCATGGATATATTTTAACTGGCCATACTTAAGCAAGATCGTTTTCTTTTTCACATATTTGACGTTAAAGTGTGTTTGCTTTGAGAACCGTGTCTTTGAAAACTAACGTAGCTTTATCTGTTCTGAAGCTATCCAGTTTTACGGCGAGTGCTGGGCGGACAAAGAGGGAGAAAGTCGTCACGACATGTATGGAAAAGTTGAGCTAAGACCGGATTCGAAACACAAGTGTTTTGAAGGTAATTCTAACTATAAATCCCGCGAACCGGAAAGATAGTGACATCGAATTTAGTGTCAGTTTACGAAAAACAAAGCATTGTCACACACAACTGTTTTTAACTGTCTCAAACGTCAGATAACACAACAAGAGTGAGCTTTGTGTGAAAAGTAAACGCGAAGTTAGGCGTTTGTTCTTATGAACGCCTTAAATAGTTAACCCAAGAACTGAAACAGCCATACTGAAAACAAATATACAAGACTTCACTCTGTTCATCGCCAGACCAAACAAGTCAGTATTTGATGTCCTCATGGTGTGTCTGACTCTCTTGCTCTCTATTGTGTTTTCGGTCTGGTATTTGTTTGCGTCTCCGAGGGGTTTTTCTTTGTTCTCTTTCTTTGTTCGAGCTTCATCCAAACCATCGGAAATGCCTTCTCTCAACAGGTGTGGGCCAGCAGTGGACAAACTATGTCTATCGATTCGCACCGTGGCACGACCTTGGCTGCTGGACAGACAACCCCGCTGATCGCACCATGGAGATGATTGCAAACTTCCGATTAAACATCGACTGGTACAACATTCGCAACACAGGTGAGCTTGCTTTGAAACCCGTAAAAGGTTGCACCAAAAATCTCGATCGCAGCTGAAACCAACTTGCGTGTTATTTGATGTGCCTAACGTGTCATTTAACGGAACTTACGTAACATATAATGTACCTTACGTATCATTTGATTCACCTTTCGTATCTTTTGATGTACTCGACGTATCATTTGATGTACCTCACATATCATTTGGTTTCATTAGATGTACCTTACATATCATTGATATACCTGTGTACCTCACATATTATTGTCAAGTGATATGTAAGGTACATCTTAACTGTATAAATTCCTTTAAAAATCATTAGTCCGTTTCCCACCGACAAAAACAACTACAAAACACGTTTCATGGTGATGTAAGGGTTGTAAAACGATACCATACGTTACAAGCGATAGTAATTTAGAGTACAACAAACAGTATAGTGAAAAGAATAACAATACAGCGATATACTGCACGATACAATGTAATACAATATATTGTACTGTACTGTATTGTATTGTATTGTATTGTATTTTATGTGTTTGTGTTTTATATTATTGCTTTGTCAGCAAAATATTTCTTGTATTTTGGGGCATTTATATATACTGTAAGTCCTTTTAAAATGACTTGACTGTAGTCTTATGCGACGCCTAACCAAGGAAATTAGAGGATGTTCCAAGTTAGTGAGGTCAAATCTTATGGCGCTGGTTCACCTCGAAGTTGGCAGTGAAAGAAACAAACGGAATAATGCCAAATGGTTAACATTTCTTGCAGTGTACGCGTGCTATAAGGAGGCGAAGAAGAAAGGAAAGTTGTACTTCGCTGTGCAGTTCTTTGGCGAGTGTTGGGCGTCAAACAGCCCAACATCATTCCAGAAGCACGGTCAGAGCACTTTCTGTTGGAGCGGTGTTGGCTACCAAGGCACCAACTATGTGTACAAGGTTACGCGGTAGAACCTCACTGGTATGTCTATGTTAGGGCAACTGTGACAGCGAACGGTGAAAAGAGGTTGAAAATGACTGTATATGCTTGTATGGGAGTGGGAAGGCATGTCGGTAAAATGCCAACAAAGTTCACAAACTTATAAAAAGCAAGAAAAACACGGAAAAAATAAAAATTTTAATATAGAAAAGATAAGAGTTTTAATATAAGAAAGATAAGGGCTTTAATATAGGAAATATAAGGGTTTTAAATGAGAAAAGATAAGGGTTTTAATATAGAAAAGATAAGGGTTTTAACATAGGAAAGATAAGGGTTTTAAATGAAAAAGATAAGGGTTTTAATATAGAAAAGATAAGGGTTTTAACATAGGAAATATAAGGGTTTTAAATGAGAAAAGATAAGGGTTTTAATATAGGAAAGATAAGGGTTTTAACAGGATCAATAAGTACAGTTCAATTTACAGACCATTCGTACTATTTACCTTTTGATAAAC
>JAOBYE010224434.1:0-32542 GCA_025403585.1 Parazoanthus swiftii | reverse complement strand
CCTCCAAACAACCCTGTGGCGTTATTATTTGATAGGCACAATAACAAACCAATAAACACACAGATTACCTTCATGCCCTCAAGTCTGGACAGCGCTCTTAGGGGCCGCAATGCACGAACGGTTCTCAAAGCACGAAACACCGACAAACTCTTAACTCTCACAACAACCGTCATGGAAATCTAAATCAAAACATGCATAATTGTTTTCAAAGAAATTAACAAGCCCATGTCATGTGTGAACTCAATTAAAGGAATAACAGGCTATTTTATTGAAAAGATAATCAGAAATAGCTGAGAGTGAGGTGGTGTTTACTTGATAGCGGTACGATTTCATCCCGGTTCAATACTGAGTCTCTATATCTGTTTACATGATACCTGCTGAAATCTCATTTTGGTACGACTCATTCCGGAATGAGTATATTGCACCGGATCGAAATTTTTGTCTGGCTGCACGTTCCACAAGTATCATGTAAAGGATGTACGAGCTCGTTCCGGCACGGAATTAGACAAGTGGATTGGTTGGTCTGATCAGCTGACTCACAGTTTCGATCCCCCGATGTTTTTTCCGCACTTTAATTCCAGAAAGAGAACGACTATGTAGTCATGGAATGTGTGTCGCATTGGAATGAAAGTATTTCCGTTATCATATAACACCGCCTGAATCTTAGATTCAGCAGCCTTTGCTGCGCCCTGAAAACTTATAAATGATCCTTTTTGTGTGAACCGGCTTTCCGCTTCAATCCCAATTTGGTCTACTGCTTCTCAAACTTTAAGTTAAGCCTTCAAGTCCTGTTCAGTAACTACAAGCAAATAATTATCATTTATGTTACTCTTCATTGTTAGCAGTTATACCTGGACTAAACACATGTCTTTGTGAATTAACAACGATTTAAGACAATAATTGCAAGGAGCCAAACATAACACAGCTGCGTACGTTGTTATTTTACTTTACTTTACTTTACTTTACTTTACTTTACTTTACTTTACTATGCTTTGCTTTATTTACTTTACTTTACTTTACTTCTGCGTCACCTTTTGATATCAACAAAACACTTACAACGACAATAAAAAAATCCAAGCAGTTCCAGGCAGAGGCGAAGTACTTGGTAATCCCCAGGCCAATCATCTTCAGTATCATCTCCAGTGTAAAGGCCACACAGAAAACGTAGTTGAGAATGTCTAGAGCTTCTTGTAGCCTTGGTTTGTTTGGCAAATGGCTGTCCTCAAACACCTGGAAAGGGGATGAAATTAATTCATTATTTCCTATTAATATTATATAACTAATATTAATATTAATGCTAATATTAAAAAATTTTCATTCGTTTGATGATAACGATTAAGATGGTCATCATAAAATGTGTATTAAATATTGTATGTTTAAAACGTGGCCATAAGGAATTCACTAACAATTTAAAATTAAGAAAACAGTGTAGCTGTGTTGAAACTTATCTACACATTTTGTTTTTTGCAGTTTAGCTGGAACGTAACATTAACAGTTTGGAGGGTAATGTCTCTATTGACTGTACTGAAAAGGATGGCGACTGATACATTTATCTATAAATCTTAGCACATGAAAATCCTACTTGTAAAACTGCACCGAAAAGTAATAAAAACTCCAAACCAATTTATTTTACACACTGTTGCCGGATACTGTACAGGGATATATATCGCCAAAGTTCATGATGGTTTGTTTTATGCCTGCTGGCTATGTTAGGTTTGTAAAATATTATGGTAAAATGTGCAGTCATGCACCATCCTTTTCTGTTCAGTCAGTTAGCTTAATCAAAAAGATGATTGAGTTCCTAAAACAAATTCTGAACCCATCCCTTATGATTACACAGTAGGCCGTGGGCTCAACTCCTGATAGCGACCCAAGAGTCTTTCCTGAGTAAGCTTGAGTCATTATATGGCATCATAGTTCTTTAGCTATGGATTAGGATAAACCAATTGGGAAATCTATTTTAAAATAGTAACAGGAAGCTTCAAAGAGAATAAAGCTTTTTTTTCAAATTGATCTTTCTAAAAAAGCAAACCAGACTTTATGTGGTACTTTGTTCCGTTGCTCCAACACATTGCCACACTGCTTAAAATTACCCCTGATAAACAAATGGCAGAATCAAAACTAGATCCGATCTAAAACAAAATATGTCTTCCGCAGTTTATGTTTTGCTATCATGCCGCACTATATGTTTTTTAACTAATGCCAAGCTAAGAAAAAAAGAATGATCTTGAATTCAAATTACGGCGCAAGGCCAACCTTAACATAAAGGTTTTGAACAGCATTTATAGAACCACAATCTTCGGTTTGACTGCAAGTCCTTACTGGGCATATCCTTTTAAATCATGTTTATGTTCCAGATATATCTACTTATTCCTATATTTTTGTTAAACTGTGTATTGTCTTGTTTGTTGTTTTATGTTTTTGCACATGCTTAAGTCACAGTGTTGTATTCTAGCGTTAGACGCAAATTGTCATTTAACGGTTTCAACTCTGTTATCCTTCCCTATACTAACGTTTGTTCAGAAACTGTGCTCACAGTGTTGGTGGCTCCTCCTAAAATGGTCTGCATTTGGTCGAGGGTTTAATAGAGTCGAAACCAATTGTAGAATTGCACACATTTCATTTATCACATCAGTTATAGATATACTTAATTTCCTTTTGCTTCACCCTTATTGGTTGTTTTGTGCAGTCTCAATATCTAAGACCAACATCGCTCTTCCTTAATTCCCCAAAAGAAGTTTTATTGATATCTACAACCTGAACTGAACCAGTTACATTTTTCTAAAGTTTTTAGTTCAGTTAATGGAGTAAACTGTCCGTCCTGAAGATCACGGCTCAATCATTGCTTACCAAAACAAAACTGCTGGCAAATATGAGAAACAGAATGGTGCGCTCAAAGTATCTGTGTTTCACAAAACAGCGCACTCTATATCGAAACACCAGCCACTTCCTATATCTGTTGCAGCAAAGGAAAGGTACACAGCAGGATGGGAAACATTCGTCCAGCTGGACATCATGATACTCAGTTTCATTCCCATCTGCTTCTGCCTCTGCAGTAAAACAATAAAATATCATATTTAGATATATCTATAATACACAGCTATTTCAAAAAAGGTTCTCATAGTCAATAGTCGATACTGGGACCGAAAGGAGCTATGGGGGTTCAAGAAGAACACGTAACTTATTGCTGTTAGCATCGACCTTGCATAATGTAGAGTGTAGGTTCATCATAATACAACTATTATCGCTGCCATCATTATCGTTATGATTAATGTACCCAAAGTTCCTATCGGTTCCAGAATCAACTATTGAGTGATGAAAACATTTCTTAAAATAGCTGTATATGTAGATAAATAGATATTTAGAGGTAGAATAAAGAATAAACTACAAAGAAAACATAGGCGAGACTTCCACCACTACTACAACTATACAAAATGATAATAATAACAATAATAATAACAATATTAAAATAATAATAATAATAATAATAGTAGTAGTAGTAGTAGTAGTAGTAGTAGTTCAAGTATTGGTAATATTTTATAGAAATAAGTATAACAGTAATATAACACCGTTCATTTGTCACATTCATGTAAAACAGCAAAATCAAAACTTAACACAATGAAAGTGTATGTAAATCTCACCCGCAGAAGAATTGTTGTTGTCAAATTCAGACTGTTGTATCACTGTCGTTTCATCAGGATCCGAATATTTTTCCTTCAATTTCATCGTCTTGTGTCGTGCAACAGTTAACTCTACTTTTTTCCTTGTTTTGAGTTTTTTCCAGCAGTTAGTTGAAGCGGATGTTTCTTCTTGCTCATCTTTCTTAACTTCTTTTTGTTCGAACGAGTCAATGAGAAGCGCCAAAAACAGATTCAACACCTAACAAGAAGATAATAGTATTTAAAAGCTGAATTAATAAAAAGGCTTTACGGTTGTGTGTTAATACAGAGGCATAAATCCAAGAAGTTGCAGCAGAACGGAAAAACCAGTCTTGGTGAAATTTCTAGACCCCCACCTACGATCCACCTCCCTTGCTCTCATTTCTAGTTTCTTGGAACATAGACTTTTAGAAAGTTTTCATTGAAAGAAAAGTTCTGATTAATTTTGCTGTGTGGAATTTTATTCTCAGTTATTAGCCGGTGGTACAAGGTTTAAGCATGCAGATTTTAATCGAAATTGCTAGTGGCAGTTTACTTCAACCACAAAGATAGACTTTATCGTCACTAGAATTTAATACTTAAGCTTTAAAGGAAAGTTTCCAACTGCTGTTTGACTGGAAACATAAATTTGATCCCAATTTACGGAATGCATGCTTAAAACACTGAACTTTTGTGAAGAATACTTACAATAAAATTGCCCACAATTTATAGTTTGATATTGTAAATAATCTTGGGTGAACTTTGTGTAATCAATGTGAAAATAAACAGAAACAAAAAAGTTTAGAGGCAGAAGTTAATCATATATGCCATATTGATTGGAAACAGAAGTTTGATACCAATTTATAAAAGTATATGCATAAAACACTGAAATGATATGTGATGAACACTTACAATAAAATTGCCCACAATGAACGCAGGTAAAAAGAACAACACTGCAACAGTACTGTTCGCTCTCATACAATCCCAAAGCGGTTCAATCCATTCACCGCAAATTATTCTAAACACAAGCATAAAAGAATGGCCAAAGTCTTTGAAGTTCCATCGTGGGATGTTATCATTCCCAAACACTCCTGCGGTGTACGTTGATCCATAAAGCTGCATTCCCAACACAGCATAGATGTAGATCACGAGGGCCAAGATGAATGTGATGTTTCCCAGAGGGCCGACGCATTTCCCCATAGTACTCAGTAATCGATTCATTGTCTTCCATGACTGCGCGAGCCTGAGAACTCGGAACTAAAGTTTTATAGGGGGGAATAATATACATTGCTTTAGTGGCGCTAAGAATACCAACCGATGAGGCTTTAAAAGATGTCTTTGGTCGAGTATCATACACTTCTAATATGTGAGTTTCAGTCTACGCAAAATTCTTTAACAATCCTTTTTATTCTTTATTGTTATTATTGTTTAAAACACATACATATCTTAAATCAAGCATGTAATTTTGCTTAGTTTAAAATAAGAACATTGTTTTAATTAATATAAATCAACACTTCTGTGACTGTGTATCAAACAAGTAAATATTGTTTAACATCTCCAATCAAAAACAAGGACTTAAACTAGTCCGTAAAGATAATTCACTCAATCGGCTTTCAATTAACCCTTTCTCTCCCAGGTCACTACCAGTAATGTTCAGCTATCTTCCCTCATAGTATTAAATGAACTTAGAATAAGTCGGTTGGTGTTGAGTATTTTAAAATATCTCAGATGGATTATACTTTATCAATTTGTTTACAGAAAATACATGAACAAGTGATAAGGATTTTGTTTACTCGTCACTGAGCACTTCTGGGAGTGAAAGATTTAATATCCCATCCTTAGCTTTATATATTCTTCTTTCATAGTTCCTCGTGGACAAGAGATGAACAAAACTCTTGACCCGCAGTAATGAAGTTAAATGCGATGAGTCAATTCTTATACTTTAGTGATCAGTAACTTTGTTTTGCCCCTTGTTGACTCGCTCTACTAAGAAAAAAACCAACGATATCGCATTCTGCAAACATATTTTAGCAACAAAACTGGTATGTGTTATAATATGGTAGTATAACTACCTCCTGTCACCTGGCACGAGGTCTGTGTCGTAATTTAAATAATGCAATAAAAAATTTAGCATTGGTAATCGTAGGTGATAAATCGGCTATTATAATTTAAATGCTAAAACAAGTTTGACTGACAAGCAAAAAGTGATTTCAGTTTATGGTATTTGAATATTTACCAGCGCTGGTTAGTTCCAAGTTTCTCGGCGTTAACTTTAGAGATGAATAGAAAACAAAGTAGGTCCATGGTTTTTTCAGAGGACGTTTATAATACCTAAACAAAGCATGAGATGCAAAGCAGGTAGCTGTTAATAGATTAAGCGGATACAAAACTGAGATAATTTATAAAGAATACCTATCTAACCTAAAAGGAAACCACTATAGGCCCATGTTTTAACAATGTTAAAAGTACATCATGCAAGAAAGCAGTTAAAAAAGATTTTCAACTTCACCTCAATTTTAACAAGGTTATGACCTTAGATAATTCAATCAAATTGCAAATGCAATTAATCTTACCAGCCGGAAAGATCTCAATACGCTTGCTCCAAAGGCAGACCTGTTCACCAGCTCCAGTACACTGTTAATAATACTAGCAATGACAATGGTACCGTCGAAGATATTCCAACTGCTCTTAATGTAAAGTCTTGGACCAAGAGCGATTATTTTGCATATCATTTCCAAGAGGAAGATCCATGTAAACACCTATTTTGTTAGAAGAGGAGAAACAGAATTTTACAATTAATGTTTTTAGATTTAAAAGGGTAAAGCAAAACTTGGAATAAAATAGGATGGGCGAAAAAAGAGAGAAGTAAAAAAAATGCAGAACGAGAATTAAGAAGGACAAGCTTAAGAACAACAATATTAGTTTTAATGGAAGGAACAACAAGCAAAAGCAAGAACGTGAAAAATAAGTAGATGAAACGACATTACATTTGAAATAGTACAATAACAACAAATAAAAAACAAGAAAAACAATACAGAATTTGCATGTGAATGGTAAAACTACTACAACTAAAATTTGTTCTTCCTACCTGATTTGCAATATCGAGTATTTTGGAGAACGTGTGATCCATCCCGTGATAATACGAAGCCAGCACAGCGGTGTTCAATAGGATAGTTATCATAATTAAGTTATCAAACCAAGCGTGTGTTACTAAATTGTAAGTTCGACGTCTGAAAACACTCCAGCAGGAATCAGCTAATGCAAAAGAAGATGCTCGTCTTCTTTCTTCTGAAGCTTCTCTAAACGTCTTCCTCAGAGTAACAAACGTAGTCTTTTGACGATTTTTGTGCCTCAATAAATTTTGTTCTTCAGACAGGTGTTTTAGGATAGCATTGTCTGGCTTCAACAACTCTAAATGTTTTAGCTTCAGCGTGTCTTTGTCTACGTCGTAAGTTGCTGCTGATCTCTTTTGCTGCTTTCGCTTTCTTTCCTGCGGATAGAAAACAAAAAAATGTGTACAGAGTTCAAGTAATCAGCCAGATACGGGGACAAATAGCATAAGTTTAAAGCATTATTTGTCATAAATTGTACAGTTTGGAAAATGCTAATTGTACATAATTGCAGGTCCGCGAATTTTGCAAATGATTAGTTCATCGTTACTTGCAACACATCTTCAAGTTAAAACGTTCAAGCAATTTATTTCTGAAAATATAATCCAGTAAATACAGAATAACCTTTAAAGATTATTTTATGATGGTTGGTCTTTGTTTCTAATATTTTATACTTACTAAACGTTTTAAGATTGATACTGCAGGGCGTTGACAGCGATGAAAAAAAAATGCTGTGACAGTGATGGTAACTTTAATCACGGAAAATGACATTAAACCGACGGCTGTAAAAGCTAGCGCAAAGGGAATGTCAAAAGTGTTACTACAAAAGCAGTGTCAGCACAGTGACTACAAAGGTAGTATCAACACAGCGACTACAAAGGTAGTATCGGCAGTGTGACTACAAAAACGGTGTCAGCACTGTAGCTAGAAAGGCAGTTTCAGCACTGTTACTAACAAAGTAGTGTCAGCACTGTGACTGCCAAGGCAAAGACAGCAGTATTGACTGCCATCTCTTCCGCTGTTGTGCATGCTCTCACAGCGAAAGTCAGATGACACTGCTGTTATTGGTCATCATTTGCCATTTCTGTCACAGAGTAATCAATTTCCATTCTGTGATAAATTGTCCTGTGCTCTCCGTTGCTGTCACCGCGCTTTCAACACTAGTATGACGTCACTGTTTTTTCCAGGTAAAGTTGTGGAAAGAGGTGTTTTGTAAATAACTTCGTTCGCGTTTTTAAGATTTTTATACCTCTATCATAGTAAGTTTACTGCTAGGCCTTTTTTTTATGGTCTAGACGAAATTTTTTTAGTGTAAATTAGTCAAGCTAGTTAATAGTGTAAAGTGTTGTCATTACTGATATATTATTAATGTTTTTGTTACTTTTGCTTATTGTTATTATTATTATTATTATTATTGTTATTATTAGCATTAATATTATTTGACTGCATACAATTAGCTGAACCACGTCTGCAGAGTTCCTTGAAAGCAACTGTCTAAAAGTGAAGCACCGGAGATCCAAACTACTTACCTCACGGAGCTCGTCTTTTCTCTCCTTACTAAAGGCTAGTTCTACTACGACTAGCAACAGGTTGTAAAGAAAGAAAGATCCGAAAAAGATGGCGATCACATAATATATCACATAGGGTGTACCTGCAGCGCGAATCACCTGGAAAAAAAATCAGCGTATCAGACTTTGGGTTAACCTTTAGGAAAACACATTGAAGACTGAATGCTACTGGTCCTTTGTTAAGAACTTCAAAAGACTCAAACACATTTGGGCAGCGAGCCACGAGATTCAATACTCTTCGGAACGTAGCGACCAATGCAAAGCTTAGAGAAAGTGCACTGCTGTTTCTGTAACTTTTCTTTGTCGTTTTACTATAAGTTTTCGCGAACTCTGACTGACTAGCTGCGATGCATCGTACTAAGTTAGGAAGAGAATCAGAGCGACAGCAAATGATTAGTATGTCTCGGTTACCAAAACCAAAGTGTTAGCAGAAACAAGCTAAATGTTTTTTAATGAATGCAACCGTACAATTGCCCAAAGCTTGACATAAAACAGAACATAACAGAGCAAAACAGGACACAAGACAACACAACAATACTTAACATTCTTAGAGGGTTTTAACCAAAAAAAATCAAAGCTTGTAGGTTGTTTTAACAACATTTTAAAAAATGTCTGTTACTACCAACAACACTTCTTCTTAAGATTTCATTCACCCAGACGATCAACCATCTACAAACAAAACATAGTTCTTATTACAGAAAGGTTTATTGATAAGGACGTACGAGTCATCTTGCAAAGTAACAACTAATCTAACAAATGATTCTCATTACTTAACTTGAATATGCAAATGAATAATCCAAATATAATGTATTCAATAATATAATGTAGATTATTTAAACCAAAACAGAAAACGAAATGATTACTTACTGCTCCAACAATTACGACAATTTAGCTTTGGACTCGTTGTTATCAAACTAATGGTTATCCCTCAAGACCATCGATTGTTCTTTATATGAAAAACTGTTGTTTCCAAAACAAAACAATAGACTTAAAATAGAAAGTGCACTTTCAAATCCTCCTGCTTAACGTTCCTTCATAATTCTGTTTGGTTTAAAGAAAAAAAAACGAAAAAAACTGTTTTTGATTTGGTGTTCAACAAAAAACAATTGTACCACTCACGCTGAATGCATGTCAGACGATTTTAGTCGATTCCGCAATTCGCACTTCTCGTATCCAACGTGTATAACTGTTAAAAAATATGCAACTTCTCAAGGTGATCCGCATGTGTGCCTCTACGACCCACCTTATTGTATTGGTTTTCCCAGAAATCCATTGTAAGCAGCTGAAAGGCCATCATGAACGCCGCACCAATGTTATCAAAATTTGTGTACCCGTGATTCGGATTGGGACCCACTTGCATGCACGTGTTGTTTGCAGGACAGTTCCTGCAGTTATCATACACAGTGAGATACCTCAAGAAGACACCATCCTATTTATATGATACCCTCAAAAAACTTATATGGTATGATTAAATCCAGATTTCGTTCTTTCAAGTAGCTGCATCGGATCTGAATGCTCGTTTCAGAACGAAATCTGGCCGTGCGCTGCACACAAGAACCTTGTTAGAGGGGTACGATATCATCCTACGCTTATTCTTGTAAGGAATTAGGGGAGTTGATTGGTTGGATTAGATCTACCTGCTAACCATACTATCTCCAATCAGGACTGCACAAGTCCAACTCTCTTCCTTCATTTCTTCTTTCCCTTTTCCTCTTTGACTGACCAGCTGACTTATATTTTGAAACTGCCAAATATTCCGTCAAAGGTTCTTGTAAGGTGTTTAAATCAAGAGAGGGAAATTATGTTGATGACCCAACGCTAATTCTGCGCATGTTAGTAAATACAGATTTCGCATACAGTTCTGACACTGCGTCAAATTCTCGCTAATAATGCTTTTCAGATGAAATCCTAAACGTAGCACATACATGTTTTAAGCGCAAGAACCCCGAGGGACTGTTTTATTAATCCCTCTCAAATAATCAAGTACATCCATTTGTTACATTATGCAACTATTTCAGTGGGAAAAATACAAGTACTTGATGATGACAATTGAATCGACAGCTTTGCTATTTACCAAACCCAATGTCCCAAGTTTTTATACAACAAAAATATTTGGTTTATTTTATTTTGAACAAAGAACGTTTTAATAACCAGAGTAGCTTTTTTGTTTAATACTTCAATGCACCCGCCTAGTTGTAATTCTACATGTTTTTTTAAAAAATAATATTGACAACTATGATAGAAAATGATAATAATAACAACAAGGAAAATAATAATAAGTCAGTGCAATATCGCTATCTCGGTGAATACTTTTCATTTCATTTGATCCTAATTGAAATGTATGTCTCAAAATATGATTGAAGATTACTCTTTGACAACAGGATCAAAAGAAAACAGGCATCGAAGATACTATAATTTTTAGCAAAATAGTTGCTCTTGGAGAGTGAATCCAACAAGCTGTAATTATACTAAGCCCTTGAAATAGTCTTTCACAGCCCGTGTCTAGTAGAATGGTATCAAACACACAATAAAGATTTTTAAAGAATAATGAATTTTTTCACTTTAGCATCCATTTCACTAAATAGAAAAAATAACTCTCAAGTTTCACTTACCCTGTCGTTGTTCCTTTTCCGCATAACAAATAATTGCCATTTTCAGTGTACCAATAACCTGAAAAAACTTTTCAGTCAGGTCCATTTTTAAATGCCTTGCTAATTACTTTAGATGACAAAAATCAAATTTTATTTAAGAAATGTTGTAATGTTATCAGTCATTGGACAACATGACAGCCATCTTGGCCGCTATATTGCATTTTTGGAAATATCTTTTTTTAGCAAAATTGCAGCATATTTTCTTGAAATGGTTAGAAAACAAGTATTTATAACCTCGAATTGGAAAATATTCAAGGAAAACTGTGAAAGTGTTGCAACGCTTCAGATAACAACCCAAAACTGGTCAAGATTAATATAATAAAATGTATCTGGGCGAACTGTTTGTTGTTAAGCCTTACTTTTGTTCGCAGCATAATCAAGAGTTCCATTCTGTGTTGCATCCAGGATGCACTTGTTTCTGAGGACGCCCATGAATAATTGAAGGCCGACAAGCGCCATCACAGATAAAAAGAACAGGAAGAGAAACATGACGTCCCTTAAGCTTTTCGTCGCTTGTAACAGGGTGTTAACAACAGTACGAAGACCTGTAAACACAACGGGAAAAGAACATTAGTTTTGGTTGTTTTTTCCTGAGAGTTTTCCATCTGAAATATAAGCAACAGTGACGTCTAACTGTAGCAGACAGGGCCACTTCACTCTCCTTAAACCTATCCTTAATAATATCTGTGATGATGCGCGAGATATTCACTGATTTATTGAACCTGTTTTCTTTTTGGGAGGGGGGGTCATTTGCCGGGTTGATTAGTTGATTATATGGTTGAACTTGTTATGATTATTTTGACAATTATATGATCGACTGACGACTGAATGAATGAATGACTGTCGGCTGGATACTCACATTGGTTGAGTCTAGTTAGTTCTTTTGTTAGTTCGTCGATAGATTGATCAATTGATTGATTGATTGATGATTGACTGATTGGTTGACTGATTGGTTGACTGATCGGTTGGTTAATTAGTTACTTAGTTGACTATTTAATCGATTGATTAATTAATTGGTTTATTTGTTGTTTATTGAATGTTGTTATTGTTCTTGCAACTGAAGGGGCGTTTTGTTTATACAACCTCCAGTATGTACAAAACAATGCAATTAACCCTGAACGAATTTCCGCTGAAAGGAGAACGCTTATATGTTGACAATATTGATTGCAATCGCTAGCGTGTAAGAAACCATTCACAAAGTCTCTATTTTGAACTTCCCACATAGACTCTTACTTTTAAGCTGCGTTGTAGCTAAGCAAGCAGAACTCCATTTTAGTTTTACAGTTTCTGTTACAATTAAATGATCCAATGTGAAAGATAAAATGTCTGCAACACAAAGTCTCGAGTTCAAATTCGTTAAGGGAGGCTGTCAAAAAAATTGCCTTATCTATGCATAATATAATTGAATAAGACTTCGCGTTTGGTCAAACAACTAACCTTTTATTGTGGAAATCGTTCTCAACGCCCTCAGTACTCTAAATGTTCTGATGCCAGAGAGGTTGGCGACACTCGGCGCAAAAGTAAGATAACTGGGGAATGGATAATGTAGATAAGGTATTTTTATTACATAAGACAATTTTAAAGGTGAATATAAACTTTTAGCTTAAAAACGAACGTTTTCGCCCATTAAGTCAGTCATTATTAAACTATACATGCCAAGTGTGGAAAAAGAGCTTTCAGAGTAAGCAAGGTTCACTTTTACCATATAAATTATGTGCTTCTTATATGAAAAAGGGACAAATAGAAAGAGTGAACTTGCGTACATTCCTTTTTTGTAAGAAATGGACGTGGTTAAGCTAGCGATACCCAGTGCTTTAGTAAACGTATTTATAAAGACAAGGATTGGACGGAGGCGAAAACTTGCTAGGTGAAAAATGTTCAGAGGTATCTTCATGTTTGTTAAAGCGGAGTTGCAAGTTACGGGAGGTTTCGCAAGTATACTCAAAGACACGGCTGAAAGTGCCTTTAACAACATAATACTTTGCTTTTGTTATTGGATTAAGTTACACTGTTTTGCACTGAGTCACATGCTGTGTTTTAATGCTCTAAATATCAAGGCGCAGTAATGTGCATTTTATGTATTAATGCAACTACAGGAAATAAAGGTACTTACCCAAGTAAAACAACAGTAAAATCCAGCCTGTTCCACGGATCTCTGAGATACGCGTAGCTATGAAGAACAAATCCCATAGCAAGAATCTTTAAAACCATTTCCAGTGTGTATATCGCTGCGAACGCGTACCTATAAATGCAAAAATCATAACAATCTCTACATGTTAAAAACTACTTAGCTTATGTTGCTCGCAAAAAAAGTTGAAACGCAGCAGTCGCTTTCATTTTTTGCTGTTATCAAACACACACGCATACATACCACATTCATATATTGTACGTTGCGTTACGCAACGCAATGCAACGCAACCTAACGTCATACAACACAACATGCATAACATGGCATCGCATCACAACACATCGCTTAACAAAAGGAACTTTAATTTTTCCAAAGCTGTCTAGCCAGTATGCTTTCCTGGTAGCCTTCAAGCCGGCTCATTCGTGCGGGAACTGGGAAAAACAGAGAAAAAAGGAGAGAAGGGGTGGGAGAGGGAAATTTCTGTTTTCCCCAGTTCCCGCGCAAATGAGTCGGATCGCAGGCTACTTGCTTGGTATCGACTCGACTTCGTCTCAGGCAAATGTTCACTTTTCTGACAATTTCGCAGCTTCGCCTGAATAACTCAATACAACCTACCATGGAAGTAGTTTATTCACAAAATAATATCATACCATACCATATGATGTCGTACCATAGCATGGCGTAGCATGTCATGTCATACTGTATCAAAACAGAGCAGAACAATAAATAGTACAATCTACTTACTCAGCCTCTTCTGGGGCCTCTTTGATAGCCATAAAGATACAGTTGACAAGAATTGTTACAATAATCATCGGCTCAAAATATCTGTGTTAGTTTAGGTATTTTTTGTAAACATTTTTTCTTACTTTCTAAGTTTTCGGTTTTTTGATGTAAATTTTGTCAGTAGTAAGTTTGGGTTTTCAGGCGCTCTGTATACTCGTTGATAACGGTCTTTTGGCGCTTTTTCTACTATTCGCTTGATCGTAGCATAGTTTTTTCTTTGAAATAATCCTTTTTTTAGTTTTATGCCGGTATGCCTGTATATATCTTTGTTTGTTTGCTTGGGACTTTTTTGTTAATATTTTTTACTATATCTGTTTGCCGTTTGGTCTTAACCCTTCAATGACGAAACGTGTCTGTAGACGTAATTGGGGGTGTCCAAAAAAGTAAACTTCTGACGTCATTCGTTTTTGCGTCACAAGCTTGCTAATGTTCCCATCCTTGTGTTGTGGGATCTTTGCAATGATACCTTGACAAGGTCCACCAGACAAGAATTGCCAGAGCTAGGACAGAAAATCTGTCTCGAGTTTTGGCTTCTGCGCATGACCCCCAAACCGTGCAAATCTCACCATGCTTCAAACAAACAAGTGAAGCACCTCATGGATGCTAACGGTGTTTATAGGTACTCGGTCAAAATTTATCGCCTACAAGACCTAAATACGGATTTTGCAGGTAAATTTAAGGTTTTTCGGAAAAAATCCTGCGTTTAAGGATAAAACTGAAAAAGATACGAGTTTGTAATCACTCGAATAGCTGCCAATCTGAGACCATTATGGGGCTTCAGCAACCATAGCGTCTTGGCTTTGTTGAATCTGTAGGCGTGATCGCACTTCTCAGCCAATCTACGTCGACTCAGCACCAGAAAAGTTTCCTCGGCTGGCTCCTGAAAAAGAGTCAAGTAGTAAAAAATGCAAAGTCCCCGGCATAAGGTTTCAAAATCTTATTCTTCGGTTTTCCGTAACAAGATTGTCTTATAGTTTTTAGCATACTAGCAATAGTTTTATATTTGAGATGTATAAAGGGTCTCCAGAGTCCGAGGGAGTATCCAACCTAATTAAATTTGAGTAGGGGGATTCCGCAAAACACTCCAACTCTAACCCTGTTTGTGAGAAAATTCTCGAAAATTCATACCCTGTTCGTAATTTTGAGCATAAATTTTACCTAAACCTAAATTAAAGATGTAGAACAAAAATAAGAACAAGAAGAACAAGAACACGAAAAACAAAAACAAGAACTAAAAGAACAATAACAGGAAGAATAACAAGATTCAGTTAAGAAGAAGAAAAAGAAGAAACCGAAGAAGGAGTAATAAAAGAAGACAAAGGAAAAGAAGAAGAAGAAGAAGAAGTAGAAAAGAGCCTGAAACAAAAAGAAACAAAAACTTTCTTGTTTGAACTCATTTTAGAAGCTAAATGTCATCCCCAAATATGCATGAATGTCCTTTCAAAGGCGGATGGATTGGAAAGAGCTAGACAACTTGAAATATGTTAGTCAGGTAGTATTTTTTTAGAGTAGTAAGACTCTGTGGCCACACTTAACAGTTTTTACACGGAATTTGGAATTTGGTAGCAGTATTGGTGGATTATAAACTGAAAATTATTGCAGAAATGAGAATTTTCTTGAATTTTCTAAACCCGCAAAACAATAGAACAAAAAAGTTGCCATTTGCGTATTAAGGCAGTTGCTTTGTAAACTCGGGAAGAAAGGCGTTTTATCCACTTTTCCATTTCATAAAGTTTAAGACTCTCCAGAATTGCTTAGTTTCAGTCAGCAAAACCTATTCAATTGCAATTAATTCGTTCGGGAATATGCTAGAAAAAAAACATCTAGATTGACAGTTTTACTATAACGAAATTTCATTTAATGTTCTCCGCTCCAGATAGCGAAACAACAACGAAACAATCGTGTATATTTTGACTAAGCAAAATGTATAAAAACAACTGAAAACACGTTGATGTCATAACACAAAACAGTATACCACAAAGAGAGCATGCCCGAATGATCATTTTTACCAAGTTTCATTAAGTTCAGATTAAAACTAAGAGAGTTATGGAGGGGGGAGAGGGGGTGGAATCCACCCCCAACCCCCTCTCCTTGGACTGAGAGATCCTCCAAAAAGCTTGGACTGAATACGAATAAAAATTAGATCTTGAATTCATAAACAAAAGGTTAACAGTAAACAATTTACAAGTTTCTTTGGACACTAGTTATTGTAGTACTTACGTCTTCACCAGTGGCGTCGTAATCATAAAGCGGTCTTCCTGTGAGGAACTTAGGCACTCTTTCAAGGACATCTGAAGATGTTTCTTGGCTAATGTGACTTATAGCGGTCATGCTGGTCTCACCTTCTTGGTTATCGTGAGTACGTCCCATGGCTGCTGCTGGTTGCAACAAAAAGTCGGAACTGAAACAAGAAATGCTTGTTTAGTTAGTTCGTTGTAAATCAAATACTTCAAACAAAGAAGGTATTATTTGGATATTTGTACAGGACTTCAATTTTACCATATTTATATCATTATATCTCTTTATTAGTATTGAGTGACCAAACTTTAGCGGTTACTCTTCACTAAAGTGTGCATTTGCTGCACATTACCATCCTAGTTGCATACAACCAGCTCCCATCTGGCCTTGTAGCTCAGTTGGTAGAGCAACGGTGATCTGTTCCGGAGGTCGTGAGTTCGAATCCCGCCGGGGTCAGAGATTTTTTTCTCTGTGTGGGACCATTTACTTTCTGGGACTTTCTCTCGAAGGTATTACTTGGGATTCTTGTACAGCAATTCAACTTTACCATATTTATGACACTGTATTTCAAACAAAATCAGTTTAAACTTAACATTTCCCGTTTAAACAGATGGGATGTTGATATATAGTACTACAGATTAAAACAGTACCTAGGCCAGATATGAACTATTTATAAAAGTATAATTGTATTATCGAAAACTTTGTTTTGTTGATGCTACTTAGTTCAGTATAGAGACAAATAGAAAGAAACCAGCCATGTATGTAACTGCTTTATCCCGTTGATATTGGACCCTAGATTTAAAAAAAAGAATAAGTTTAGTTCAGTTTAGTTGAAATTTACTTATTCAGGGTAAGATCATCAGTATATTACATAAATATTCAAAAATGCGTAAAAAAGCAAACTGTTTTTCGTGATTTGCGTTAGAAGTATTTATTATAGGTGAGCCGGATTTTAAAGGTGGCGATGCTATTGTTATAAACAAGTTATAACATCAAAAGTTGGATAAGAAAACAGTCAACTTTCATTACTTTTAGAGCTAGCATGTTGCTTATCTTTCTAGAGTTCTATGATTTCTATAGAAAGAGAATATAGAGGACATAACCATTAGCCTTTAGATTGAAATACATATAACACAAGGTTATGTTTTACGGTATACCAGAAGTTAGAGAATCAGAAAAAGAAACAGCATTTTGTTTAATAAATACATGATAAACTTAGAATCAAAGAAATATACAATCTGACAAACAGACTGTACTCCCTAGACTGAATTGGATTGAATTGCTCATGTAAAATTAAAGCAGCGAGCTGTTTTACTTATACAGTTCAAAAAAACTTTCTTAGTGACTCGTAGTTTTCCACCCTATAACGTTGTCGAACGCGCGAAATTATCACTTAGCAGTGCTCCACGAATTTTGCAAAGATTTTAGAGAACAATCACTCACTTTTTTTGCACCTCTAAAACTTTATTTTGTCTTGTCATTTTAAAAAAATACAAAAGTGGAGTATAAAGAACAAGACTGTCTTCACTACAATCTTTTTTAGTAAATTAAGTTTACATTTTCAGTTTAAAAAGTGGACAGTTGGTAAATTAACGGTTATGAATCTTAAACTAAGATTTGATCAAAGAGGCTTTTCCACCCATCACAAATCGGGTTTTTCAGTAAAAACTAAGCAAACGATCGCATTTTCATACTACGAACACTCATTGATAACTTTGTCCATAAACACGACTAAAAACTTTACGCTTGCTTTATAGATTTTAGAAAAGCCTTTGATTCTATTTGCCGTGATACCCTTTTTATCGTCTAATTAATTGTGGAATGGGGAGAGGGGCATAAATGTTCAAGATTATAAAAAATCTTTATTCCAAAAGTACTTTTTCGATTAAGATAGACAACCACAGGACATTTTTTAAGTAACTTTGGGGTGTTAGAATACACAGGACAAAACGGAGGTGTCCGACTTCAGCTGAGGGTAGCTCGAAAGATACTCGGCCAATCTACTTTAAAGTACACATTTTCTGAAAGGACAATAAACGCAAATTTTGAATCTGCTATTTTTTAAAATATGATTTGGTTAGAATTTGAATAAGAATTAGAGCTCTTTTTATTCAAATTTACATGTTTTTTCTCTCATTTTTATTTTCTAGCACCTTCAACTATACATGTTTAATTTGTCGTGCATTCAGTTCTGCACATGTTGAATGGCAAAAACTTGTCTCGGATTTCTTTTTAAGCGTTCTGTTAGTTTTCTATAGATTTTTGAAGTTGCGCCTTTCAATTTATGGCTGCTCTTTATAGCGGCTTGATAATAACTTCCAAACCAGAAAGAATAAAAACATTTCGAGGCACGTTATTGCGGTCGAGAGCGCCATCAAGCCGCTGTCCAAATTTTGATGAAACCGATAGAATATCCGTGGAGAAGTTGCTAAAAATGCTCGAAAATCTTTCGACAAAAAAGCGGGTGTTGTTTTCGCCTAAGTCAAGAGAGGTCCCCGCGAACTTTTTATATCTGATAAAACAAATCTCCGTTGAGTGGCGCCATTCAAGATCACGATAATTTTAATTTATTCAACAAAAGCACAATTCCATTTGTAAGAGGATCACGTACAGACAGCGCCTGCCGCCTGCAAGTGATTCTTACATACAGCTGCATTCATGATTCCACTTTCTACCAAGTCGGGGACGATTATTGTCAGTTAATTTTCCTTTACAAACTCCGCGGCGCCATCTTCTTTTCTTCTTCAATGAATCTCTGAGATTCACCAGCTGCATCTAGATCAGGAGATTTCGTTAGCTTTTTGGCACTAGCACTGACATTCTTCTCTTTTGGTTTTTCGTTTCTTTTATGGGTCACCGTAAATCTTGATTATAGTATGAGTTGCCAGCGTTGTCGGCCAGCTGCTTCTTTGCACTTTCGTTAAATGGCGTTGAAGGCCTCCTTTTTGCCCGCTTGTTTGAGCGGCAGAAAGGCTTCTGTCTCTTTTGAGACATATAGAAATGGCAATTACAGCCCGATTACCAATATAAAAGTTTTCACTATCTAAAAGTATTTAAATACTGTTTTGAATATTACATCTAAAACTTCCAGTCGTCTCGTGATGACTATGAAATTCGCGTGGCGTCACTTCTCAAACTTGCACCTTTTTGACAGGTGCTGTCATTAACCTGACGCCTCGAGTTGAAAGCCTAAAATACTTTTAGCGTTATATCTCGAAATCAACTTGGAGTTTTCGATGTATAAAAGACAAAAATCTATCCTAGTTTCTTACTCAGTTTCTCAAAAACGATAATTTTGGGGGGAATTTTGTCCTGTGTATCCTTAAGTCCGCTTTTGTTCAATTTATTCCTGAATAAATTTCCGCAGTCTATTAATAAATATATTGTTCTACCGAACGGAAGAAAGTTAAGCACATTACTTTATGCAGATAATCTAGTATCTTTCTCGAGAAGCAAGACCGATTTGCAAAGTTGTTAAAACAGTTCAGTTAGAATCTATTTGCTCATCTTTGTTGCTAAATGTCAACCTAAAGAAAACAAAAATTATGGAGTTTCCAAAAACCTGTCAGGTTACGACCAAAATTGAATTGATTAAAATATTGCAAGAATATGGCTACTTAGGGATCAAGTCCACTCCAATTTTACGATAGCATTAAAGAGTCTGTGAATTCTGTAAAATGTACTCAGAGCTCATTCGAAGGGCATCAAATTCGACAACCAGAGGTGAATTGGGAATACTGCCAACTCAAATAACAAGGAAAATACTACAAATTACAATTATCTATCCAATATAGAGGAAAACACAGTTGAACAACAAGCATTTCTTATACCAAAACAACTTAATTTTAAAAAAACGAAAATCATGCTTCAGCAAACTAAACTATCGAGTTTTACAAGCAAGCAGAAGATCGAAACCCTATATGATTCCTTGAGAACAGTACCATAACTCATTAATGAAAAAACAACAACATAGAGACTAATTACTTGACAAGAAGAAGTTACCCAACCCAAGAATCTAGACTTTTATCGTACTTTTAAACAAGACTTTTGTGTTAGTAGTAGTATATAGTACTTAGAAATTAAACACAGGCACAATAAGAAACAGTACACAGCTTTGTATATAAGTCACCAAAAGCTTTCCTTTGAAACAGGCAGGTATTGCAAACCTGTCTATCCCTTATATCACTTGTCTGTAAATTGACTACCACACTTACTTGAGACGTTATTTATTAAACTGTTGAAAAATTTTAGAGAAAAAAACTGGCCATAATTTTTAAGAAAGATGTCGTTTATGGTTTTCTAGGTCAACATATTTGTTTATTGAATAACAAGGTTAACGGTTACAGAACTGCCAAAACAGGACCAGACTTTCAATTCCCTATTAAAACACAATTTAGTTGTCAGTCAACGTACCTTGTTTATGTTTAAATGCTTTTTCCAAAGTCGAACTGAGATTTGACTTAAAAATGTACCAGTAACACTCTTTTGGTTGCTCATGTACTTCTTTCGCTGTCTGACAGTAAAATCCAAATCTATTTACCTGCATCTGAGATTCTTGCAGACGCGATATTACAATATAACTACCGTACTGACTTATAATCATGGTTGTCATGCCACGGTAAGTTGTATTTCCGATTGCGGAACATTTTGCGCAGCTGCAAACACGTTTCAAATGGAGTTTTCGTTTCCGCGTTGTGCCACACCTTCAGTTCTGCTCAAATTCAAATGACACAGCGAAAACCCCGGCTTGTTGGAAAACATTTTATAATTAACAGAACGCGAGTAACTCCGCAAGAAAAATTGTGGCGATAAACTAACTTCGTTCCCACAGCAAGGCAACCCAAATCATTTTTCTGTTGTTTCAAAGTTTTGTGTAATTGCGATTTACCTTTGCTGTGTGCGTGACTCAGTGTGTTTCGTGGCCGCCTGGCTACAAAACCAATATTAAGAAAGTTCTTTGGGGCAAAGAAAACAAATATCATTCTCAAGCAATTGTTCAAATGATTTGTTTTTGCCTGAAGACACAAGTGACCATTACCGCATTAAGATAAAGAAATATATCCGGGATAGCTTGGTCAGCAAATCATCGATGTGGTATACTAATGAGCGTGAGCTAGCTTGGGTGTGTATATGACGTTTTCGCGTTACAGGCATAATTAGCAATTAACAAAAGGCCAACACTTAAACTCAAAATGATAAAAAAACCACAAATTAACCGTCTTGATCACACTTACTTGAAAGCGCAACTATGTGGCTTATTCGACGACGCAGAACAGCTAATTTTCGTAAGATTAGTTATTCCAATGCAATGGTGTAGCTAACCAAATAATTTTAGCAACATGAAACAAATATATATTTGGTTAATGCTAATTCAGATAAAAATAGCGAACACATATAGTAAAAATAAGAAAGAATTTACAAAACTAAGACTTTTAAACATCTTCCCGTTATTGGACTGACCTGACTTGATACAAGGTATGTTATGATAAAAGAGGACTCTCAACGGTTGTCAAAATGCTGAAAATTGCTCCGGAATGGTTCTTTAAATAAACTTTTGCAACAATGATGCTCTTGGAATGGCCTTTATAATTTGAACTAATATAAAGCCTAAAATTTATTTTGTTTTAAAAGACGTATGGACAAATAACACCATATTGTATGACCGGCAACAACAATAAAAAAAAAACAAGACATAGAAAACAGGAAGGGTTTTAATATAAGTGTTTATCCGGGTGAGACCTCCTTTGTTTACAAATTTACCTTCTGAGTCAAGGTAAACCTGGTTGAAGCTACAAGAGATTCAACAAAACTGATATGTAACTTGTAAGAATAATCTCAATTTTGTTTGAATGCAGTAAAATTGAAAAATCAAGAGTCGTCAATTGAACGGTTTGAAAGCGGATGATTATCATGACGAATCATTGAGCCAAGACTAATGATGAACAGAACTTTAACGCTACGGTAAGACGAGCAACAAAAAAACGTGCAACTCGTCTCGCAATATTGCTGCAAAACGAGTTGAACAGCGATGCTGCACATTTTTCATCCGCAGCACAAAACCTGTCTCGCAACAAAAAATATGTTGCAATTTGCAAACGCGTGTTGCGGAAAGTAGAAATCCGTTCTACTTTTTGCATTAAAATCTCCAAATCCTGCGCGTTTTACCACTCCAAAGCAAATTTGTTTTGCAACAAGCTTACTCTCAGGCGTTTTAGCTTCCTGATTGGTTGAGCGTCTCGTCACGTCAAAGGGACTCAAAGGTCATTCAAAGTGCAAAATCAAATCAAATGGCGCAGGAAGAAGTTGAACAAGAGATTTCGCTTTCTACAACTCGTTTTGCAGCAATGTTGCGAGACAAGTTGCACGTTTTTGTTGCTCGTGTTATCGTAGCCTTAAGCTTGATCATGGCATAATCAGAGGGAACATATTTTTTACTTCCACAAGAAGAACGGAAATCTTGGAAGTTGGAACATTGCATGCAAGAATTTGTAACAACATAAATAAGAATAACAACGACAATAATAATAAAAGAATAGCTTGTTTTACGATTCCACAGTTTTCTCCTCTTAGCAACTACGACACCTAGACTAAACGTTAAAATATCGACATGGACCACCGAAAGCTGGTTCTCATCCCATGTGTCATGGAAACACATTGAATTAAATATTTTGCTCTTGAAAATGCACCACACAATGGCATATTGAAATATGTTGCACTAAGTTGTCCGTGGTGCTATATAAACATTATACAGTGGAACCCCGGTATAACGAACCCGGATATAACGAAGTCCCCGTTAAAGAGAAGTTAACTCTTTGTTCCTGTCAAAATTACAGTAATTTGTATGGCACATAACCCGGATATAACGAACCCCGATAAAACGAAAACCCCGTTTTAACGAACCAAATGTTGGGTCTTGACGACAAATTTCACCCCGATATAACGAAGTTTTCTCGACTTCAGGCGACAGAATGTAACTTTTATCGAAACTTCTAATTTAAGAACAGAAGCCCAACAAGCGTTATTGTGATACGCTTTTGTTTTGTTAAAGAATTGTTTTGTTTCAGTCTCGATTTTACTGTGAACTGTTGAACAGTACTTTCAAGCTCGTTTCTGGTTCTGTGCAAATCACACGATGAAATACAGTTGACCTACAGGATTAGCCTTTTCGCTGCCCTTTGCTACGACTTCTGTTACAACCCCGATATAGCGAATCTTTTGGTACTACTTTGGTAACTTCGTTATATCGGGGTTTCACTGTAATCGATAGCAGTCAACAAAGGTGGAGCCTTTGTGGATTTTATTGTTTGCTTAGCGGTTGCTGATTTTTGAAACTACTTTTGCAGCAAGAGGAGCAAATATTGAAAAGTGGGGATTTTGCTACTACACCATTATCTAAAAATGTTGTTTTCGAGAGAATTCACCAATGTCAAGGGCAAAGCGATTCTTTATACAGTAAATCAGTTAATTACAAAATACCCATTTACTTTAAAAAGAAAGAACCTCTAGTAACATCTGATAAGTATATACCGATGATGTTTCTATATAATCACACTATAACTATAATCAAACATTTTAACAGATCATTGTGATTAAATCAATCCTGTGACTGCAAATTATCTGACCTTTGCTATGAACCCCAAGGTTATGTTATTGTTGGTGATCTTCGTATCGTCAAAGATGGAAAACTGTAACGTCTGCTTAACAAAAATATCTTACTAAAAACATTAGATGATTATGCCAAAAACTGAATTGAATCTGCGTCTTTTCTACACGAATGGTCACTTACTTTATAACTGATTGTAAGTAAAATAATTAATTCATTAAAACAGAATAAAGTCACGAGGTTTATACAGGTTTAAAAAGATAAGCATGTAGTTTTATACGTTAAAGATCTTCACAATAAAAATTTATTAGTCCCGGCCGAAAAAAAAAAACTTTCAACAAAGTTATCTAATAGTATGTATGTAAATAACTATTAGAACTACGATGAAATAGCTTGTTATTGATTTGAAAGACAACGCAAACGATACCTATGAAGCACCAACTATGGAAAAAGAGTTCAACACCAAATTAAGAGAAAACGAAAAAAAAAACTGCCAGATGTACTGGATACCGAAACTTCACAAAAAGCCCCTCAAAGCAAAAATCACTGCTGGTTCAAGTTCATGTACTACCACTAGGTTGTCAAAGTTAGTCACCAGTTGCCTTAAATTATGCTACTAGGGCACTGCATCTCAATAAGAAGTCCCGGCACATCGACGAGTTCAGTACTGTTTGCCAACAACAAAATTGATGCTCTCCATATCTGGAAAGCAATATATCACGACCATTCTTGCGTATGGTGTTTATGTTTAAGGGGCCACTTTCACAAACAAACAAAAAAATTCCTTTTGGCTAGCTAAACGACGTCAGGTGGAGCACACTTGGCGTACAGACTCCTTACAACACAGATAAGCGTTGTCAGGACTAAAATACTGTATTTTATGATTATGACTGAGAAGGCAAACAGATAGAGCGTTCTGTTGCAATACTGGTCACTGTCTTTGTTATTATACTCGGGGGAAAAGTTGGAGAATACCCAAACAGTTCCGGTGATGAGCCAAGCAAGGTTGAAGAGACCCAGAATGTAACCAAACGGATTGTGGCGTGTGTCACCATCCCCGTCTTTTGTTTGGGGCCGGCAACTACCAAATGCAATGAAAACCGATCCAGAAACAATCAGGTAAATTGGGATTTTGTCCTCGATTCGACAGCCGTTAATGTACACCGCACCTACAAAGAGGAAAGGTTAGTGGTAATATTCAAAGGTGATATTTTATAGTAATTTCGTCAAAAGAGAGCTCGATAGTAGTAGATCTAGACCCAAATCCATCAAAATCGTCTCGACCAATCAGAAGCGAGGCCTTGTTGATTTTGACAGCTGCAATTGAATGGTTTCCCGCTGACCAGGGGATGGCAGGCTCATCACAAAAACGGAAGAATGGGGTGATCGAATACCTCCTGGCCTAACTGTCGGATATCAAAATAGAAGAGGTGCCACCGCCGCAACTGCAGTGTGTTTTTCACCGCGACCTTTGTCCCAACACGTTTCATTCAAAGGATGGGCGTATGTCAAGTGTCCACAGCAACCGTGTTCTGTCTTCTTAGATGATGAAAAAGCGCATAACCTCTTGGCCCAGCTCACATGCCAAAAACATCCCCAGTTGATGGCAGGAGATGGCACAGCCCTGGACCCCATCCGCCCCTCATTTGTTTCTGCGGTGAGCCTTTGGCCCTTCGTGTGTCCCGGACGTCCAAGAATCCAGGACGCTTGTTCCTGACCTGCAGAAATCAACGGTGTGGGCTATTTCAATGTATCAACAAACCCTGGTCTCCCAACCTCCGGACCCTATGGGCTCATGCCATCCCCCAAACGATGTAGAAACTATCACTTGGTTTCCTCTTTCATTTATTGACCAGATTAACCGGTTGGACCGGTTGGACTGGAGAACGGATATCAACAAGAAAACTTATTCCTTCCTTCATTTGGTGCGATGGATTCCTACATCAAGAGCTGTGCTGTACAGATATGTGAGAAACTGAACGACATGATTGATGAGCGCTGCTGCGGATGTAAGAGGATATCGAATACTCAAGAGTGCTTAATGTTGACCCAAGACGAAAAGGTGGATTTGTACTTTGATGAAACGCTTCGAGTTATGAAAATACTCGAAGTGTTGGAGGCTTGGAAAGCCAAAATCAAGAAAAATGTTGTCGACATCATGATGAACTAGTTGAACTAGTTTTACTGGTTTAGACCGGTTGGACTGGAGAGGGGGTATCAACAAGAGAACTCGTTCCTTCTCTTCATTTGACGCGATGACTTCGTTCGGAGCAGAGTTTGTCAGACCTTAGCCTTCCAACTATCAACGTCAACCGCCTAAAAACGGAAAGCCTTGCAGTACTTTATTTTGCAATCCTCCCATTTATGTCTACAACAACGAGGACCAGAAGCAAGAAGTGGAGAACAAGGAGAAAGACTGGCATGAAGAACCTCCCAAGCATGCCGAACCGATTTTAGAAAGTGATCCTCCTCTGTAGGAAAGAAACCGGCTGCCAAAAGAAGAAACCTTCCAAGAAACCCCGTGCTGACCCAAGAAAAAAGAAGGCAACAAAACAACGCCAACCGAGGAAAATGTTAGGGACGAGGTCGTCACTAAGACCCTCACACGTTCCCGTTTGTAAATAGGAGTGTTGCCGACATCAAGTCCCATTTTTTTAAAAAAAATCTCCGTGTGAGCGTGATTTTCTTTCCTTCCCTAGGTTTCGCGCAAAAGGGGCGCGAAGACTAATCCGCGCGAACCCCGTCACGCTCGACCCACTAACTGATCGCCTCCAAGCGAGGTTTTTGGGTCTCCATCCTTATCGTCCCCAAGCTCCTCTCCGCCCTCCCCAAACCGTTTCAACGGGTTTTTTCCCCTTATGACGTCATCCCTTCTCTTATTGGCTCACTCATCACGAGGCCATAACGTCACACCCCCACTCTAAAAAGCCAACACACAATCGCACCCCCAACCTTTCCTTCCTTTTTCTCCTCCGCTCCACCGGAAAAGGCGTCATCCCCAATCTCTCTTCTAGTTGGTCGCAACAAATCCTCTCTTCTGATTGGTTGAGACGAGTTTGATGGATTTGGGTCTAGATCTCTCCATAGTACTACTATCGATTCATCAGGAACAAATAAAACAAAAGAACTTAACCAACTATTTGTCGAGTTGTGTAATGCTGATGTATGTCTTAAATTGCGTGTCAGTTACATTAAGTTACTTTTTACGTCATGCTAATTCATACTATATAAGGTTGCACAATTATTTATGTTGTGTTTTCATATATTTTGTTGTATTGAACTGCTTTATATTTAACAATCATTCCACAAACGCGAAATAGATATAAGCTTTTAGATAGCAGACGAGGTGCGGAGCTAATAAGCTCATATCGGCAACAAGCGTGATTTGATTTATTGTCTTATTAAATACCAAACACTGGATAAGAATATATACCGACTTGAGTTTTCGGCAATTTTTGCAATTTTTCCATATTTGAACAAATCAAAGGATATAGACCTTGTTATCCCATGCCTTACGATTTACAGCCAATCAAGAAATTTGTGGGAAGCCGTTGCATATTCTGCGGTATTTAACCAAAACGGCAAGGGTGACGATTATCGCAACGGAAACGACTACGGTAATGGTAATGGTAGCGGCAACAGCAACAGCAACGGAAACGTCAACAGTAACGATAACTACAATGGTAATAATTTGATAGATAAATAGATAAACAAATAAAATAGTCTTACCGATTATTATCATTGGTATGGGTAGAAGCAATAATGCACAAATCACAGCACCATAAACTGAAAACAAACAAAGGCAGTTATTTCAGTAAGTATACGAATGGGCTTCATTTTTGCTGTGAGTTTGTGTTTCTATTATTAAGGAGTGTGAACACACTTTGTACTAAAAAACTGTTGCAATTTGATGTTAAGCTTTATAATGAGCTTATATCCAGTTAAGGCAGTCTTTGTTCAAATGATTGTGGTTGGGTTTCGGTGATTGAGGAGGCAATACATATTTATCCAAGGAAACCACCGCCGCCAGAAATTTAATTCTATTCCGCCTGGGGGTGGAGGGGCTCTTGATGCCCGCGCCAACTTCAAGTAGCTCGCAAGGGCAAACAATTTAAGATAATCCGTCCATTTTTGGGGACTTTTCCTTAGCATTTTGAAGGGCACGTTTTGCTGAAATTTGAAAATCTCGTTTTATTTTTAGAATTAATCGGATTGTGATGCTTTTGAACGAGTATTTTGATAACCTTAAACACTATTGTTTTCAGAAATGTGATATCTCAAACTTATTTCAGTCAGTAAGTGACGTCATCGATGACGTCATACATATCTAATAATATATACTTTTTGATTTTCTGAATATATACTTATTGATTTTCTGAATTTTTTCCTATCCGATTTTTGTTTGTTTTACATATTTTAGACCCTATCTGCTGAAATAGCTTCAAAAATATACATAAAGTTGAGTACAGCTGGCATGGAAAAAGTACCACCTCCCCATTTTCTCGTTTCTACAGATACATGTCGATTTTTGTGTTCAATTCAAGACCTTTATATAATCAAAATGGGCTTAAACCCAACTTTACTGTTTTGAGGCGTTAATCAAGTGTTTAAGCCAAGAGTTTTTGGCTGTGCGTACTTTCTGTGCAAAAACTAGAAGGAAAATAAAAGTACACCGTTTCGTGGAGAAATTATGTCATCGTGACGTCATAATGATTTGTACTTTCATGAAATTGATTAGTTGTTATAGTTCTATCTAACCTCCAAGTCTCATGTCAATAGCGATAATACTTTCCGCCCAGGCCCAGGAACTCCAAAAAGCCCAGGCGGAATAGGGTTAGTCTACCTTTTTTATGGAATACCATGGATAGATAGTTTTTTTAAAATAGATAGATAGTTTTATTACTATTGCATTGCAGCCGTATGGCTGAATTACGCAAATATTCACCATGATTTGACTATTACTTTCAATCAATACTTATTTACAGGTTTATATATATATAAATACTTGTTCGCATGCCGGCATTTGGCAAGCAGCTCAGGTCTTTTTTTAATGTTGAATTTTCTCTCTGCACTTAAAACGCATAGCTTTTCTGTTAAGCAAAAGTTACATTGTTTTGATCCGCTTTTGTAAGCACTCGCGCGTTTAGTGATTGACCATTTGATTGTGGATTTTTTTCCGCGTTTCTTAAGGTCCCAGAGGTGTGTTGAGAGTGTTGTGCTAGCTGCATATTTTTGATTTCTGAAGGAAAGCTTGTGGTTCCTGAATCTAGATTTGAAGTCGTGCTCTGTCATCCCTACGTAGTGCATCGCGGGTTCCTCATTGGCTTCGACGGTGGCTTTATACACCAGGCTTGGCGTCAGGCATTCTCCTTCCAAAGGGCAGTCGGCTTTGACGCGGCAATTGCACCCGTGTTTCGTTGTTTCCGCTTTGTTGATTATTGCGTTGTGCTGCTTTATCAGTGATTCCATGTTGTTTTGGGCAGCTGTAACTAACTCTGCAGGTGTCGCGGTTGAAGATCTTGTGGAGTGGATTGGTCTTCGGAAAATGCTTGTTGACTAAGTGCATGAATTGTCTTCCAATGTTGCATTGTACATTTTGGCTAAAGGGGGGGTTAAACCATATGATTTTCCTTGGTCTGTTTCTTTTATTGTTATTTGTTAACCTTCGGCTGGGTGGATCGAACTTCAGCTCGTCTGTGTAGCCCCTTGCGCGGAGAGCATTTTCATAGATAGGCGTGGCTTTCTTCAATTCGGCTGCGTCGGAGGCCAGGCTGGATAACGTGTTGTTGATGGACGCTGGAAGATGTTTGATGATGGACGGGGGGTGGTTAGACAGCTTGTTGATGTAAAGTGGGGAGTTGTCGGGCTTTCGGTATGGGTAAAACTTTCCGGTGGTCAGGTCCAGCGTAATGTCTAGGTAGTTCACGATTTCTAGGTTGGCTTGTACAGTTATTTTTAGGCCGAACTCGTTGCGGATCTTATCCGCCGTTCTGGGGCCGATACCCTGAAAAACCGCGAGCCCGTCATCTCTGTATAGCCCGATGCTTGAATTTCGCTTGTAAACGTTGTTGAGCTTGTTCAAAATTAACAGGTCAACGAGCTCGCAGATTTCCGCTCCATGGTAGCTTCCCTTGGTCACGTCGAATAGGGACGAGGTGTTGATTTTCGACCAGGGTTGGTCATTATTGAAGAGTAAGGATTTTCGGGAATGTAGGATGATTTCTTGGTCATGAGCCGAGAAGTCGATGTACTGCTTGGCGAAATCGATTGCGTTGATCAGGAGGTGCTCTGAAATGGACGGGTGAGAAATCTACGATGTCGAATTTGCTTGTTTTTGAGTTGGGTGAACCAGTTGATAACGGCGTGGGTGTTTTTCCATTGGTTTAGTTTGCAGCATGACCTTATTTTGTCGTTGATCTTCTCCACGATTTGTTTACTGACGGATCCAAGGTTGCTTTTGGCGGGATTTATGAGTCTGCATGTCACTTTGTTTGGGAAACTCTCTTTGTCGTCTTTGATGGTAATAAAAGATTGTTGTCTTGGCACGGTCTCTATTCTGTCGCTGATATCGAGCTTTGTTGAGATTGATTTTAGCTCTTCGTTTATACTCGTTGTAATTGATTCGTCAGTTCTTTTATATGCCTTCGTGATGTTTTCTGTTAAGAGTTTCTCGTACTGGTTTTTGCACATTTCGTAGAGGTTACGCGTTTTGTCGGCGAAAGCTACGACCTTGGCAGACGATCTTATGCTGTTTAAATCCTTCTTCAGTTTCGTTTGGAAAGTGTTGTTTACAGGTCTGAATTTCACATTTTCAATCATTTTAAGAAGCTCGTCTTGGAACGGCTTCATTTCATCTACCTGCGGCGGACTTTTCGTTGACTTTAGGTCGAACTTGCTTGCGGCTTGGTGGTTCTCTGATGGATTTAAAAAGAAGAAGTCCTTCCAGCGCATTCTCTTGGTGCCGCTTTCAACTTTAACTTGGCTTTGTATACATTTCTGCTGGGTATTGGGATGTTCTTCATTGGATAGTTGAATGACAGTTTTTCCATGATCGTTTGGACCGTGGTCGCTAGAGTGCTCAACTCGATTCAGGATCGGAGGAGCTAAAATATATATATAGGTATAAAACTTGCACGGTTGAAAGTGCTCGATGCAGGAGCAGAGCTGTAAAATATCTGTTTAAAATTCGATCATTAGCTTAAAAGTTTTTAAAAGTTTTTAGGCACAGGTTTAGCAGGCATGATTGTGTTAAGTCCTAAAGTTGTGATGTCTTGAAAAACCTGCCACTTTTCTTCACAGCTCTCCAGCGGCATAATCTCATTTATAAGCTAGAACTATTCCAAAACTATTTCCAACATTAACTAAAGTGACCAAACACACGGGAACATTGTGCAAAACCAAACGTTTTAGAAAAACAGATTTTAAGAAAATGGTTTCGTGTTTTTCAAAGGTTTTCGCAATCTCAATAGAGGTGAGAAGGGAGATACATTTTTAAACGAAGCAGCTCTTTAATAATTTTTTTTTATTTACCACTGTTTTCATGCTACATGGGCGACAAAAAAATTGTCAATAGTCCCCTTAGCAGTGAAACGGAGAGAATTACCAAAACTAAGAGAACAACAAGGAAAACAAAACGACGTTATGCAAAAGAGCTGAAGCTCTTCCACATGAAGCAGATCCTCACTTGAGATCATTAGAAATCTTGTAACGAGAATTTCAAATCATTAAAAATATGGTGATCAGCTTGCACACAAGCCGAGGAAATGCCGAAAAAACCGAGACCGTATGAATGCATTTCAGTTTTAACATCGTGAATAATTAACATTTACATGAAACGGCACATGGCAGAAACGATTTTGCGACTAAATTTTCTGTTGCACAGCAGTCCAATTTTTTTCTCTAAAATTTTTAGTGTTGGTCTTTTAGCGAAAATAGGGAATCTTATGCAGTCTTCGCAAGGGTTGTTGCATATAAATTTCTTTGTCATTTCTATTCTAGCTGTTTGCCGTTTCATAAGCACATGCTGCTAAATCTCTCTAACAATATAAACTTCCGTATCACCGCAGTTCATCAAACTAACTGGTTGTGAAGCTCGACAAAGCTGCTTTGACTTAGGTTGAACGAACCCTGACAGTGCACATTCTTTGTTTAATGTGTGAGCACAAATAGTTGCTCATATGCGTTTCAATACCCTTTATGTTTTGTGCACCGTCAAGGCCAACGAACAAACGAGATAGAGAAAACAAAACTCAATAACAATGAAACTTGCCGTGTTTCATAACCATTTCGCTCTATATTAACTATGGTAACACCTACCTGTGCAGTTGCAACAGGCACAAGTCCAGGCAAGACGCTCCCTCAGCGACATTCTTTAAATTAGTACTTTGTAGGCTGAGATAAATAGATAGAATATAATAAATTTAAATAAAGTAGGACAAACAAGAAATAAGATAGAGCAGAACAAATCAAAATCAAATCAATTAAAGTGAAACTAATTACCGGTATATTAAATTAAATCAGTAAACCAAATAAAACGAAGCCAAACGAAACGAAACGAAACAGAACAAAACAAAACAAAACAAAACAAAACAAAACAAAACAAAACAAAACAAAACAAAACAAAATAAAACAAAACAAAACAAAACAAAACAAAACAAAACAAATCAAAACAAAACAAAACAAATCAAAACAAAACAAATCAAAACAAAACAAAACAATACAGAACAGAACAGAACAGAAAAGAGTGGAAAAACTTGATCTTTGTTATGAAAAGAAACTAGCTAACCAAACTGCCTAAATTGCAAAGCTCGATCTTTATTTGCA
>JAOBYE010224101.1:0-16932 GCA_025403585.1 Parazoanthus swiftii | reverse complement strand
GTGTACTCCCCCAATCTCTCCCCCCCCCACCCCCGAGACGGTCGTATCCCTTTCACACCCATCAAGTATATCGACATCTATCTGCTCCACACAGTATCAATATACTGTAAAAATTTCGAGTGGCTTCCGAGAATTTATCAGCTACCTCAAGTTCTAGAGTGTAAAATGCAAAATCCTCCCAACCAGAACCTTTTACTTGGAATTAATGAGAATTAGTTTAGCAATTCGCCATTCTGAACTTTTGAGTCCGAAGGGGTTAAGGGACCAGATAGTTTTAAATTACTGATTTTGGTGAATTCTGCCTAAATTGTTTTATGTCCATAAGTGGTTCGATGTGTTAGTACCTGTAAACAAATAACAAGTAACATTTAACATTTTACTAAAAAATACAAATCTGAACTGAAATCAAACTTTTATCGAGGAACTAAAATCCAATGGTGACTTTCTTTACCACAGGCACTGATAATTCGACTGAATTCCTTTAGCGCATAGCAAGTACAAACAGCTAGCATTATTTCTTACCAAAATCTACGACGCTGATAGGTGTGTTATGTATCGTCTTACAGTAAACACATACATCACAACTGTGTCACAGACATGTTTATAGAGGCAGAGTTTCCTCTTTCAAGACTTTCACGGTTTCGCTGGTTTGATATAAATCAATAACTTGAAACATTTACTGCATTTTGTCACAAACTCTGTACCTTAATTAATTTTTCCTTGCATCGTACGTACCAAATGTTATTACATTCTAGTTAGTGTTAAAATAACTACAAGTGTTTATACTTGGAGCTACTGCCTTCTTGGACGTTTTGCCAAGCCAGTGAGCTATCACTGAATTCTTTCACAAACATGATTGACTTAATTATGTATATTTTGCTATTTTTCTTTGCATTTACTCAGTGGAGATGTATCTTTCATGTTCACTTCTGCTCGATACATGCACAAACGCATCATGATTGTCCACAACTGACTTATTACTCAAATATCTCCCGTGTGTTCAGTCGCTACCTACAGCTGACTCAAAGATCACACGTACCTGGAACCGCACTTGAAAGGACAATAAAAAAAACTGCAACAGTGGCATCGAATGAGCCAATTTTTCTACTGAAAGCAGGCGCCATTTCTACTATCACAATGATAGTGCGCTTCCCGCTAGACTCCCCTTGGCGTGTTTACATCAACAAGGCACAACTGGCACAAACGTGATGGGATTCCTGCGGCGAGTAATCAGTGGGAAGGTGAGCCGGGGTAAGGGGAAGGTGAGCCTGCATTGTATACTGGGATCGATTTCACTACTTGGTCGAGTGCACTTGTGTAATAAATGATATAATCTCCATAAAATCCAAGTTTTCTACTTTTGATTTTAAGAGCTTTTTAATTGTATCTATTCGTTAAGGGATCACTTACCAAAACGGATTTTATATTAAAAAAGTTTAGTTAAAAAAGTTTTTGAAAAAGCGATATAAGTAAGCAAAAACACAAGTTACTATGTAAAGAATCATTCTTTAACATTTTTAATAGCCATTTACTAATGACAATAATTCCTAATCTAGATTTATTGTCATTATGTTTGTTTTCAAAGCGTCACTCAAATTACCATTGTTATTTTTATTGTTAAAATAACAGAGATTCAGTACACGGCCGTTTGATTAGTACCACCATCCTCAAAAACCAACTGTAACCCAAAGGAGCCCCTTCCCGGCGCTATTCTCCTCTCCCCGGTTTCATGGAATATAAGGATCCGAGATCAAGGGAGGATCCGAAAAATATACAAGTTAAATCACTCTAACTAAAGTCGAAAGTTTATTATAATTGAAATAATCTGATCCGCACCGCATGTGTTCGAAACCTGCGGGAAGCCCACTGTCCAAGGTTGACCAGTAGCTTGTCCGTTCAAATTACAACTCAATACATTGAGAATAAATCGAATAAGACAGTGTTATGTTAGATTTTTCTAAGTAAAAACTATGTTTTTTATATCCATAGAACAGTGACTCAAAATATCTTGCTATCTCGGCTAATAAGAGGTATTTATCTATCATCCGCACCGCATGTGTTCGAAACCTGCGGGAAGCCCACTGCCCAAGGTTGACCACTAGCTGGTCCGTTCAAATTGCAACACGTAATTTTCCATTTCGTATTTATTTGCGAAGAAGCCTTTATCGTCTGTGTTATATTCATATTTTGTAAATAAAAACTACGCTTTTTTTATACACAGTACAGTGACGCAGAATAATACCCTGCTTTGATTTCAGTTCATACAGCTCTCTGTTAGTGTTAAGTTCAGAGTGTTCATTGCTGTTTGGAATCGAGTCTTGCTTTGGATTTGAAAATAATCATCCACTTTCAAACTCACTCCTCAACGCTCAAAAAATAAACAGTAAATGTCCATACAGGGATAGTCAAAACTACTAAATGATATTAACGTGCCAAGGCGATCTCTTTATTACATGATGTGTTGGAGTGGCGTTTCAATTGTCATTTAGAGCGACGTGATTACAAGACGTGATGTACGGGCACTTATTAGAGCGACGCGATGTTGGAGCAGTGTGTATTAAAACGATGTGTTCACCGAAAAAGTTTTTTATTTAGCTTGGATTTTTTTCCGTATCCCTCTGACCCCCGAACCTTGTTTTTCATATCTCCGATCCTTGTTTTCCAGATCCCCTGATCCCTATTTTCCAGATCCCCTGATCCCTATTTTCCAGATCCCCTGATCCCTATTTTCCAGATCTCCCGATCCCTATTTTCCAGATCCCCTGATCCCTATTTTCCAGATCCCCTGATCCCTATTTTCCAGATCTCCCGATCCCTATTTTCCAGATCCCCTGATCCCTACTTTCCAGATCTCCCGATCCCTATTTTCCAGATCCCCGGATCCCCGATCCTCCGATCCGATCTTTATACTGCAGAAACCCCCTCCTCCCCCCGCTTTTCTTCAATTCTCGGTTTCTTTTCTTCTTTCCCCTTTACACCCAGGGTTTCTAACGATGGCCAGCCTCGTTCTCTGAATCTTTTTCCTTTCAATTTAGTTTACCTCTAAATACATTCAATTATATTCAGTCTTAAACTACCTTTTTGAAGAAATACACCAGTCTGAAAAAACAGCAACATGGTTTCAAATTAATTTAATGATTTCGGTTGAGGTATCCGATATAAAATGAGTGTGCTAACAGACTACAGAGTCTATAGAAGGAAACTATTACTGCTGGAACACATCCAAGGTATACAGGCGGTATTTTATGTTCTACTCTACACACAAGTCCAACGATCAAGTTTTACCTCCTTCACGCTTTCCTATAAACAGTTCCAACGTGATCCAGGGATAAATATCAGTCATCGAACCATACAGAAGCTGATTTTTGATCGTAGTTAATGTAGATGTGCGCAGCTGCACTGCTTATCACACATTGGCCGATTTCCTGTTGAAACTACTTAACGCACATTTAAAAACGCAGGACGATTTCAGCACTCCAAGTGTTTTTAAAGAGTCCATCAAGACATCTGAAAATCTAAAATGTTTGAGTTTTGTCCGATAAGTTTAGGTTTTGATGAGGTTTATCGGCAAATACCCCACACTGGTCGATATTTCGTCGCCCAAAGTCCTTCATTGCTTCCCACTTTTTGTCTCTGATTGCTCTTTACAAAATTCCCTCAGTCGCTTCTGCTTCAGCTTGGCCTCCTCTAAATTTCTGCGTCTTCTCTTTAAGTCCTTCAGTTGAACAGAATGTCGTACGCATTACAGTTGTGCATAAGTGCAAAGGGAGGAGAGGAGAGAGCTAGAAGATACGGGAGGGGAGGGGAAGGGAGGAGAGGGATGGTGTAAGCATGACTATGAAAAGAAAGGTTGGGGGAATAGAAAGAGGTATTAGAACATAAAAAAGTAGGGGAGGAGCAAATAAAGCCTTAACTCAACCAACCCCCAAAACGTTACACAAAAAATGAAACGCGTTTTACAATCAACGGAAGTAATGCGAGAACCGTACTCAGAAGAACTTTGCAGCAGTTTTAAAGCTCAAAGTTTTATGCAAAACTTCAAGACTTGCTTGAGTATGTTGAAGACGGCCACAAGTCGGCAGGTCTCTTTTGCTTCAAATTAATTTGTTTGCTTTCAAATATTCAGAATAAAAACTCACAAAATTAAAGTAACCGCAACATCACAATCTTTTCAAATGTCGAAACAACGGATCTAAAAGAAGATTTAAGAGTCAGTTAGAGGCTTTCTACTTTCTTTTTGTTTAACGAGTCTACAAGTCTCACCTCTTCACTCAAACACTCACGGAGAGCTCTCTTCACATCATTACACTTTCCAAGGAACTTGGCAAATGGGTGCTAAAGAAGTAAAACAAAAACACAGTGAAGCAGTTTCAGAAAACAAACTTGGCGCCGTCACTAGCTAGCGGTCTACAAGTGGATGATGACTCCATTTTGGGGGCTCATCAGCACTTCCATAAGGTGTAAGCAATACAATCATGTATGTTATACAGGAGCGTCAAGTTTAAACAGAGTTCTGATATGGCACAATTCTTGTAGTGGGGGAGGCAACAGTCCACAACACTGACATTAACCTACTCCTATCGACAACTGTGTGGGTTCTTTTGCAACCAAAAATAAAGAAACTGCAAAATATCATCACTTTCATAATCATTATATCATCACTATCATCATCATTGCCATTACACTAACAATGATCAAATGGCAAAAGAAGCGGGACCTGGTACCAGTCCAAAAAGACTAAATCAGACAAAAAGAATTATGCTGGAAGTGTTTTATTTTGCCTGTCTACTCTTGAATATGCATCCTCCTGATTAATGAAAATAATGAAAACCTTCATGATCAAATTTTCAACCAACTCAAGGGTATAAAATTGACCAACTGCCAGGGAGACAAATACATAAAGGTTAACAAATTATTACCTCTTTAGGCAAAACATAAATCACATACACAAATAGACCTAAACCCCAGGTTTAGACTCCAACTCCCAGCTAGACCTACATGTAATTCCAAAGCTCAGCTTCAAATACTAAGAACCAATTTTAACTCTGGCACTATCCTTAACCCTTTTTGCTCCCACCAAGTGATTACCAATGTCCCATTCAGTAAATAATAAACTGATTAGTTGGGGAAATACATTTATGGGAGTTCACCATCCACTCCAAACTCTGTAAGATGAAGTGCAAAATTATCCCTAGGAAATGTATGGAGAGAGGTGCTGAGAAATTTGGGGTAGTTAGGAACATCAAGTTGGACAAAGTTGTGGTTTCTAGTGTCTGGCTCAAAGTCAAAAGTGATGCTGACGGCTGCCAGTCTCACTGTCACAGAAGTTTGAAAGTAAGTTAACCGAATTATTACCACTGAGTTAGGGTTAGGAGTCGAGTTAGGATTAGTGTTAGGGTTAAGTCTAAATTGAAACTAACTAAAGGGCTACATTTAACTTATATGTGTGTTTTAAAAATACTTTCATTTGGGCTAACTGACCATGACGATCAGTTGTCTGAGCCCAATCACTTTTGTGTCCTGAATGGGTAAAATTGTATCTGGGGGAGAGGAGGGAAGGGAATTGGTGGTCAAAGGTGCTGATACCTGCTTTGGGTTCATAACTGACTATTTGGCACTGAGTTTAGTTGATCAAAAACTGGGTTAATTTCTTCTTGAGGAACATGAAGTTTGGGCTTCAAATACAAAGTATTGCTGAACACTTCAAAGAAACCAATTTGTGTAGACCTGAAAAGACAACCCAAATCAGTCTGTACGGATGAAACTATCTTGGGCCCGCTAGCATTTGAACCATGTGGTTAATGCTAACCAGTTGTCCAACAACTGGTCCCTGTTGTCTAAACTGATCACAGCTGTAATACTGCTTAGAAAGTTTATTTTATATCACTGAATTGGCTGGGTGCAATGGCCTGGTGCAGACCTACAATGTATATGTAGGTACCGGCACATGAAAGGTACTAGATGTACTACCCGTATTTCAGGGAAAGCACTTTCTGGCAGAAGAATATTTAGGGTATTTTTTACGTTTTCCAATGATCACCCCTGACATTTCACCATGTGACAAGTCTGTCTGGGAAAGTTGTCAGGTACTGTGAAGGTGGCTTAACTCACTGAGTTCCTATGCTAAATGCTTGAACCAAAATCCTGGGTTTCCTCCACTCATATCCTGTATTTGTCTGAACTGATCTGCCCCAAACTCCTGCTTTAATGTATATCATGTTATCATCCAGATTTTACAACCCAGTGTGCAAACACGTTTCTGCTGCAAACAATCACTTAGACCCTATAAAACCAAGGTTTCTATGACCCCCCCCCCCCCTTCCCTCCTTTCCCACTTCAAAGGAAGTTGCATGGATCTTTTTGGAGTTAGACATTCTGTCGCTAGTTACGTAACTATTAAGTACTTAGTAGCTTAGAATATCTTATCAAAGACGACTGGTTTTCGCTTGGTAGATATATTTAGTACATATGATTTCCTCAAGTATCTAAACCTCCCGATTAACAAATGCAAGACATGAAAGAAGGATTCATTTTAATGATTAATCTACCGGTAGTTCCGATTATTTTCAAAAAGCAGTCTGACCAAACAATTCAGTGAACAGGTCAAATGACAAACTACGTTTGTACCTTACCTCGGCGTGACAGTTGTGAAGTTGTTCGATGAGGTCCAAACAGTCTTCGTGTAGATGTGGGGCTAACGAAGGATGCATTTCCTCCAAGCAATCAGTTTGTATTAATTTTACTGAAAAAAATCAAAATATCAGTGCAACACACAAACAACAGACTGATCGAAGCGTAACTACTTCGTGTAAGATGTGGTTGTCAAGTCCTGTGTGCTTGGTAGCCTCGCTTTGAGCAAGTGTCTGCGCTGGGGGAGAGGGGAAGTCTCGTGTTTTTGTTTTAAATGAACAAAAGAAGCTGCTATGGGATCACGTGACGCGTACAAAACCTTAGTCTTGATGTATGTTTTGACCTTGCGAACTGAAAATCCACTCATTCTTTTTTACGAAATTATCAGTACTTTAAAATTCTATGCGAATTTATTTTTTCATATTTTTCTTCTTTGAAAACGAAATTAAAATATTGAACTACATTCATTTTTCAGTCACGTAAACATTTATAGAGTTGTTTGAAGAGTTCCTAAGACCATATTTTTAAACAAAACTTTTCTTTTTACTGATCACAAGTAACGCTATCGACGCCGGGTAGCGAGGAGTTATCAAAAGCAATTGCGGTACTTAATTAAAAAATCACTATCCAAAAATCGTCGTGCCGATAGAAATAGAATGCCTGGTTTTTATCCGTCCATTTTATTTTACAGTGCTCTTTTTATTTATATTACATTTTGAATTCTTGCTTAACTTTGTTTTAATAATGCGACGAGCACCAGATCAAGAGTCAATCTTCGTGGCCGTTGATAGTGAGTGACTGAGTTTTTACAGTTTGATATTTATACAATATGAAGGCACAATTTATATGACTTTTAAGGGTAAGGTGATTGTTTCGGAAGAAACAACGTCCAATAATTCTTCGGATACTTCTAAGTCCAAAAACTGATTGTACTTGTAAATCCATCGTCCCACCTGTTGATACAAGTACATTAATTCCTTGCAGTGTTTCCTCCGCCATGGTTCGTTCGTATTAATGGTCGTGGTTTTCGGTTTCGACGGTCCATTTCGGTCTTTTTCCCCATTTTGCTCAAACATGTCGACGTCTTGAGCATATTTCGTGATGATTTTGCACGCTTCGCTGGCCCGTAACGATTGACTCCAAACCTTTTCTCTTATCGTGTTGGAGGAAATATCGATGCCGTATTCACCGAAGAGAAATTGTTTTTGACTTAAATCATATCCACAACTGATTCCTTTCGCGTATTTTCCATTCGACATCATGACGGTTGTTTGGTTATCAATCAGGATTACAGAGTCACATATATTGCAAGATATTGATTTTGGCAACAGTAGGAGAGTTTCCACGTAATATTGCGATGACTTGATGTCAGAAATACATAATTCAGAGAGCGACTTCGGAGACATGTCCTTTTCAGAACGAAGATCAAACTTTGTGGGCCGTCACTCGTTGTAGCAATATTTTCGTACAAAAATACTAATTGTTTAAAACACAACCGTCTTAAAACAAAGATTTGTGTGAGTTTCTTGTTCGTTCAATTGATCAGAATGTAAATATATTAAGTCTGACCAGCTTTAACACGTAGAAACACCTGCGCTACACAACAATATAACAGCAAATTTATGTAGTAGCATCTGATTGGTCCAGCACTGGACTGATATTGTTTAACAACAAACGCGACAAGCTAAATATGTTACGAAGATACAAAAGAGATAACAACAAATTCAGTTTTGGTGCTATTCAAATAGCATGTTTTATAATTGGAATCATAAAATGTTTTCTTTTTCTGAAACAGATTTTCACTTACTGACAAACTAGATATTTTGTGGCCAACATTTATGACAATTTCTTGTTCACTTTAAAATAAAATGATTGACCGCCCTTAGGTTAAGATTTTGCTCAATACGCCCAATACTCGGTTTATGCATGCAACACAGTTGAACTCAGTGTTATATACCGAGTCAGTTCCATTATTGCATGCAGTCTATTCTATTCCTTTCATTTTTCACCGTTTCGTCTTAAGGTATATTTTCTATGCTGCACTTATATTTGTGATGATCACTGCCGTGATAAACTGAAATGACAGGGAGAAAAAAGTTCATGTTATCTTTAAGTATGAAGCGGAAACAAAACAATATTACTGGTTCGAAAGAAGATTGGTTAGATAAATGCAGTCAAATTGTCAAATCCATTCACGTGAGCAACAGCTGTGTAGTATATATATTACTAGGAGATACTAGCTTTGTTTAAAAAAAGTATTGCTAGATTTACTGTACTTACCATCCATTTTCTATAAGAATCTTTTTATTACATTCTGGGCTAAAAATGCTGAAACTTAATAACAAGCTAAGAATATGGTTCAGGTTGAGATTAAGTTTCTTTAGATTTTAAAATCGGACCAGTGCAGCTTCATATAAAAGTGACTTGGGCGAACAGGCGGGAACAACGCATATAAAAAGGGAAGACACCAACTTCTAAAAAGGAAATATTTCAATGCTTTCTGAAAGTGTGTCTGCTTAAAAACATTTAACTTTGAGGTTCTGGAAACATCTTAAAAAGAACTTACCTTCAACCTTGAGCAGCCAAAAAAAAAATCCTCCAGACAATTCCCAATTTTTTGTCTTTTACCACGACTAAATGAAAAGTCGAAACCGCCAATATATTATTGTATTCATGTTATGATTTGTGTTCGTATAATATATAATTGTTTCAGTATAGCAAAGGATAAAAACAACAGAGTCTTCCCAAACATCTATAAGGGATCCGTTAATCAGTCACGTTCCCGAAAAGCGCGAAACATCAATTTCTATTCTAATCAAATAGTTTTTAAATCTGATCATTTTGTGTTTTCGTCAATTTGTCAGTGTTTTATATTTAATAAGGGGCCGTCGGAAAATTGATTCCGCCCCGCTTAACGTCAAGTGGACGTTAAGAGGGGGGGAGGGGGGTAAGGAAGGTGATCGTGGACGTTAAAGAAAAAGGCTTGAAATAATATAAAAAAATGAATAGATTGAGCTTAGAAATTCAATTCAATACAATTTAAATGGAATCAATGGACAATGCGCTTTAATGATATCTAAATAAATGCCCTGTTCAGTTGTGATATGTGTACATTCTGATAGGGACAAACATATATTATATTAATTTATAACGCGTTTCAGGCATCAAAGTCTACCAGGTAGGCAGCAGTGTTCCACCAAGTCAATAAACAGGACATTGCTTAAAAAATTAAACAATATTTGCTATAACAAGCTCAACTCCGCTGGCCGCCTGCATGCTTCGATTATATGAAAAAAGATGGCGGATGACGATTATTTGTGCTGTGTGGTACTTTATGCTTATAATTCAGGGACTTGTTCATGGATATGCCGGAGGACGGCAGCACATATGACATAAAGGTATGTTTATATCTATACTTTCTGCAATGATTTTGTCGAATGTTTACACTTGTGTATGATAAAAGCGCTTTATAACGACCACTCGCGGCAGAGAAACATCAACATGTCATGTCGTGTACCAAATTCATAACACTATTATAAATAGTACCATATATGAAAGATAGAATTACAAAAAACAAAAGTGGACCATAAGGGAGGGGGTAAGACCTTAACGTCCAATTGACGTTAAGCGGGACGGAATCGATTTTCCGACGGCCCCTAATAAAGGATTAAAACAAACGTGCGTGTTCGTGTCCCATTGCGTACTTTCTTTCTGTAAGCTGAGCAAGCTCTATTAGAGCACTGAGGCTCGCGGATTTTCTTAAGTTTAAGAACAAGTCGAGAACAATTTCAGACTCAAGCTCTGTTTCAGAGTTGGCAAAATCCTATATTTTCCAACTAGAAAAGTTGTTTTCCTGTTTGAAAATGTGAACAATTAGAGGCTGAATTTGTCCAAAAATTAAGAACCAAAATTATCAAGTTCTTACAAAAAAAATCTATAATTTCGTACGTTTCTTTTTTCCTCAGTGTAAATTTGATACAGCGTAAAAATTGGGGTTCCACAGTTCATTTCGTGCTTTCTTTTACTCTTTTCATGTAGTTTCAAGTTTTTCTGAAATAAATAACTGTACATAATTTTACTGATGACTCTTTGCTTTACATTCTCCCTGTTTTGAACCCAAGAGATTACATTCTTGATAGTATGATGCGTCATGTAATATATGTACTGTTGGCAACATGACGGAAAACGTGAGCTTGCAGAAAAAGAGAACAGTTCGCAAAAAGCAAGAATTCAAACAAGCGAAATGAAAACCAAACAAATCGTTCGAATCTTGTTTTTCTTTGAGACTATTAAAAGGTTAATTGCGTAATTTTTTTGCTTGCTTTAGCTGTAAAAACGAGATTATGTGGCGTCATTTCAGAACTTTGCCAGTGTTTTTTAGCTCGAGAGAAATTGAGTCAAAGCTTGAGGTTGTTCTTAAATTGCCCTTAAAAGCTTGATCAAACTCTGCTCCTATTGGCAGACAAATTTAACACAAACAGAGTTATAAAAGTTTATAAATACGCTGTCTATATGGGCGTTACACGCTCAGCCGCAACCTGTTGAAAATAATTTGTTTTCCTCAAGAACCACTGGTACCAAAAATCTGGAGATCATGGAGTAATAACTTGTTAGCATTGTTCTTGTCCGCAATTTCATGCTTATAAAGCAACAGGAACCAGTAAATTAACCATTTATGACCAAAAACAAAATTTATCACCAAGCAGTAAAGTGAGTGCCAGACATGAACACATGTCATACACAACCAAATGTCTGACGAGAGAATTAAATATGACAGGTAAAGATCATCCAAGGGAACGTTGGATATTGCAAGTGGATGATTCTCTTTCATTTATTTCATTGAAGGAACAAAGAAAAGGACAAAGACTCTGGGAGACACCTTCGAAGGCCGAAAGAGCTTGCAAGTGGCGGTTTTCCAACTTACAATGTGTCAGAGAACGAAAGGTAGAAACTTATTATAATTTATTGATCGCTTTGCTGATTGGACTCAGGAGAGCGGATGGTAAACAATACTTTGTATCAGTCTGAACGATTTTTAAGGGGAAAGAACTCGGCATTAATACAACAAATATTCAGATTAATTTTGGAAAATATGCGTTAATGTTTTGTATAAAACACGTAGTGGTTTTGGCCCCCGGCTTGGGGGACGCCATTTTGAAAACTGTGACGTCACTTTGGTAAAGTGCCACAGTGGCACCTGCATTGTGCAAAGAATATCATAAGCAAAACTATTAAATTTACATGTGTTCACAAGAGTCTCAGCTTGCGACATAAAGTATCTGACGTCACAGTTTTTTCACTTTAATTCTCGGTCTTACTTCCGATATGTTTTTCTTTAAAAAAAATGAACTAACTACTTTGTTTTATTAAATGGTATTCATTAAAATGACCACTATTTATACATGTTGAATGTCTCGCCACGCTAGAGGCTACAATAGAACTGAGTCCGTCTATTCAATTAATCCCAGAATGCAGCGCTCTACAGAGAGAGTGGTGTACGCAGTTCATCATTGAGTCTTCTGAATGCTACAACCTTTGCACAACGTGTGTTACTACTTTATCTCGTCTAAGAAACAATCAGTTAGGAAAAAGCATTATCCGAATCACATCAAACTTTGTACAAGCTAATCAATGATTGTGTATTGTTCGTTGGTGTAAGATAAAAACTTGTAGCATTGCTTTCTGAAAACGTCTAAAGGCTTGTACACACTAAAGATGCAAACGCAGACGCAGTAGCAAGAAAAGGGAACTTTTTTTCTGCGCACGCCTTTCGCTTGCGTTTGCTCTTACTTCGCGAGCTTTCTAGTGTGAATTGCGGTGAAGCAAGGTTTAGATGCAGACGCAGACGCAAGCCAAAGACAGAGACAAACACGCATGCGCAACCTCTTTACTGGCGTCGCCTGCTTCACTTGCGTCCCCAGTGTGATTGTCCTTGTGATTGCCATCTGCGCCTGCGTCTCTAACGTGAACAGCCCTTCGGTAGACAGTTCTTGTCCTATTTTTTATTTCTGGGTGCTCAGTTATGTAGCTCAGAGAAAGAACGAGTTCAGTTCAAGAGACCACGCAGGCTTGGGGAAAAGTTTTTGCTATCACGCGTTTGTTTTTCCCACCAGAAACTTGTTTTCAGACGCCGACATATCGTCACCTAGCAGCGGCGATTCGTCCCCGAGTGAAGAAGTGCTGTCGCCGGCATTTGTGGACAACTTGGTGGAATCCTTTTGGTCTCGATTGGATCAGAAGATCGATAGTGCAATTTCAAAGTCCCAGCAGCCACCGGGATCACCCAAACGAGACGAAGACGTTATACCCTCGGGTGAGTATTTGATGATCAGTTACTGATTTGCCGTTTATTTCAGCGACATCATAGTTGTCTGTGGTGTTTTAATTTGAATGATTCAAAATCCGTATTTCCTCTAATACGCCTCCACACCCTCTTCCTGCTAGTAAGCCCCCATCCCCCCTTCTAACTTAACAAGCCCCCAGTCGGAGCGCGTCAAATATGAAAATAACCCTCAGGTTATGATAAGTTCCATCCCTAAAGGAGCATGAAATGCACTTTTAGCCCTCAAAACCGAGGTATCAGTAGTAGCGTTAGGTCTCAAATTGGTAGGGATTTCGCATAATTTGGTCTGAAAACGCCGAAAAGGGTGAACGTGTGACGAAACGAACTGCAAAACGCAGCCAAGATTATTGAGGAGAATTCCCCATCCTGGAACCTTAAGTTAATACACATATCTTAACATAATCCTTGTTGATGGGAGTCACAACTGACCACCACATCACTTAATATTCACGTACGTTCTCTGCGGTAGTTTCGCACGTAAGTTTTCACGGAAATCTAATAGCCTCTGTTTGGTTGTGGTCGTAGCGGAAAAGCAAAAATGGGCTCTGGTGGAGGCCGACAGATACACATCAATTCCGTTTCTTCTTGTTTTTGTTATTGAGGTAAGCATTACCATTGTATTCAGTACAACCTTCCTATTTTATTGACTGACAAAAGTTTGGCTGTTGCATGGCATCTAAAATGACCCTAAGAATTTTTCTTCTCTTGTTAGTTACATTTTACGCCTTACGTTTCTTCTCAGTTTGTTAGAAAAATCTGTGGCTCTTGGAAAGCAATAGTCAAGAGAAGAATCGAGGTAAGGCAGCTGAGCTCACGTAACGTTGTGTGACGTCATGAACAAACGTAGACCTTGTGAAGTTATTTGCTCTGCGTATTTTATGTTGAGTGTTGCTGTGCACTTCTAAGACAACAGTGAGCTTTGATTCAGAGTTAAGGTGTCTGAAACAGAAAGACGAGTCAATGTAGTTCAGTACAAGTTTTGTAGTTCAAACCTGGAACTTTCCACGATATGATCTTTTGCAATTTTACGCAACTTTGCACGAATCGTACGTTCTTCTGTATACTGAGTATATAACGATACGTTGTGTTACCTTAAATCAATTTTCATTTCATTCATTGCTACACAGTACATTACAATACATCAGCCTTAACTACCTCCCTTACATTGCAGTTACACATTTTCAAAATACATAATATTGTTTTAAATTACAGCACTATGTAGTGCATTGCATCACATTATATTGCACAATCTTACTAGCAATGCTTTACATTGCACTGCATTGCTTTTTTGTACTAAATCAGATTGCACTTATAACGAAATTACATGACGTCATATTACGCATTCGTTCCAACTATGCCATTGTGTTACGTTCTACAGAGATGGAAAACGTCTATTGCTGAGAGTGTTTGGCGCCAGAAGCTGCTACAGATAGTATGGCACCGTTATATGGACCTACTGGTGGTGGTGCTTTCTCTTGCAGACTTTCTGATCATCATTTTTATTGTTCTGCAAGACTTTGAAGAAATACAGTCAGGTAGTGCACAGTTATTTCAATGCCACTAAAATAAGCCTTGTGCTTATTGCAATTATTGTTCGTCTTGGTCTTCGTGTTTGTGTTTGTATTTGTGTTTGTGATTGTGTTCGTGCTTGTGTTCGTGTCCCAAGATTTGAAACACAACTACAACTTTTAAAGCAGTTGATTAGACTTCTCATTCCTCATCGCCTTATGAAATTGATCTAATTATCGATAAAATCGTGGGTTGAATATTGAGTTAAATTAGATTTCATCGTACGCTGTACTAATTTGTATTTTGTATTTCTTTGGGTAGATATACGGCTGAGCCAGGACACAACAGAGGCGTTATTGTATCTTTGTGTAACTATTCTTTTTATGTTTGTATTTGAGGTAAGTAACCAAACTGAATTTCTAAGGACGCTTTCTTTGTCTTGGGGCATGGGGGTTGTTGAAGATAGTTCTTAGTTCTGAATAATGTTATCTTGTAGCTACAAACGTCCGTTGTAATTATTCCAGATATGCATGTTGCCCTCATTTATTATAGTAACTCATTTTTGTTCATGTAATAATTTAAGTCTCTAGTCGGGAATTAAGAGTTACTCAGTTTAACCGTTACTAAAATCCTTATTACTGTTATTATTACTACTATTATTATTATTATTGTCGTTATCATCAATTATTTTCAACAATATTACTGATTATTAGACATATGGCAAACTGTGGATTCTCTTTTGCGGCACGAAAAACCACAATATTAAAAGCCGAATAACAAAATTTTTTGACTGTTTGATCTTTAATCTTAGTATTCGTTTCTTAGTTGTATTTTTAGTTAGAAAGGAGAGCACTCGGTGGTGTAGTCATTGTTTCTCTAATTTCCTCAGTTCTTAGCAAAGATCATCACATTATGGAAAACTATGTTCAAACTCAAAATGGAGGTTAGTAAACATTTGAGAAATATTTTGCCTTTCTTAGCAATTTCTTGGTGTTTTCACGAGGCAGTAATCCACTGAGGGGAAGGGTAATCGCTCTCCCTGCTTCGCCCTACTTAGCCACCACGTAGAGTGGGAAGAGTTTGGGTGCTGGAATATATGGAACAAACTCATGAGCCAAACAGAAGTAAAAATATTATGTTGGAAAGTTTCTAAGATAACTGCTAATAACGTTGCTGTACAAAATAATTATTTGCAATAACAACTAAAACTTGCAAACAAGTGACTGACGAGGCTGAGTTCCGTTCTTTTGTATTTTTTAGGCCCTTGATGCTTTTCTAGTTGCCTTTTACTTCCTTTGTGAAGTCACTGCAAGCCAAGGATTTAAGTAAGAATAACTCAATGTACCTCTTTTCTCTATTTGTTTTGTTAATCTATTTTTTGTTTCCACTTGATGCAACATAGCGCTAATGAAAGGATAAATCAAATTAAAGCTCATAAGACATTTGTCTCCTTTAATTACGCCGTTAAAATTTCTGTTCTAATTATTCATAATGTATTTTATTCGTGTACATATTTCTCATAGCAGTTTTTATCAGATTTGTAGGTATTTTTTAATGTACTTTTGATACTAAATTTAAAGTAGGCTTTTACTATATTGTATTCAGTAACACCTTAATGTAAACTTAAAAATGATATGACCTACGGCTTCTATTGATGCCTGAAAGGACTACCCTAGTTAAATAAAGATTACCTAACCTAAAATAAATTTAAAGTAGGCTTTTAGTTTTACTATATTGTATTCAGCAACACCTTATTGTAAACTTAAAATTGATATGACCTACGGCTTCTATTGATACCAGTGTTGTTATACCTCAAAGGACTACCCTAGTCAAATAAAGATTACCTAACCTAACCTAACCATGAATCAGTACTTTTTCAAGTTTTGTAACGTCATGTCATGATAAAGTAGGAGCTCAATTCATGTGTTGTTATGTGTTGTATTGTGTTGTGTTGTGTCATGCTGTGCTGTGCTATGCTATGCTATGCTGTGCTGTGCCATGCTGTGATGTGCTGTGCTGCGCTACGCCGTGTTGTCTTGTGTTATGCTACGCCGTGCCGTGCAGACAGTGTATCTGAGCAAAATTTAAGTTTCTTATTCACTGATAACATGCAGGTATATCGAAGAACCATATGCCAAATATCTCCACATGATTGCTGCCCTCCGTCTGTGGAGACTGTTCCTGGTTTACGAGGGTAAGTCTCCATTTACAGCTCTCATACAGATACCTCTATTAGAAATCACTCAGAGCTGAGACAAGGTGTAGACAAGTGAAAAATTTCCTTTAGAAAAAACCTTACGCATCTTTGCTTGTTTGGTTAATCCACACACTGAGCAGCAATAATCTTGAACTTAGTCCAGTTTGTTTCAGACTAGGATTCCAAGACGCTCTCAATTCAGGCCCTTAGGCAGGGGGTGCGCGCGGGGTGCGTACGCACCCGCCCCCCCCCC
>JAOBYE010223990.1:4886-16933 GCA_025403585.1 Parazoanthus swiftii | reverse complement strand
AGTAACTGATAGTAACTGATAGTAACTGATAGTAACTGATGGTAACTGGTTTCAGCTTTAGCTTTTCCTAAATATCAGATACCAACTAATTTCGTCATTGACTGGATTTTTTTACTTGCGGTCAGCTGCGCGCACGCCGCTAGTCAGAGACTAAATGCCGTTCGTTTTTTTTTGTTGTCTCAATACCGATTTTCGATCATTTTTCCGGTAACTTTTCACCAAAAATCCTATAGAGTGGGGCTTCCTATGCGCAAATATGAAAACTGAGGAACAGTTAAGAAATGGTTCATGCTTAGCGTGCGTCTATCAAGTTATGGATGCACGAAGGAAGTTGGGAGAGCACGAGAGAATCGTTTGAGTGGCACGAGGCGAAGTTAAGTGCTTTTTTGGCTTATCGAGTGTTCTCTCAACTTCCCAAGTACATCCATAACTCAGTACAAGCACAGCTAAAGCATGGACCCTTTCTTTTGGAACATTGCCACTTTTTTCATTCAGTGAGCAAAAAAAGACTTTCTTTGCGCGCCGTTGTTCATCAAACGGTTTGTTTTCGTATTTCAAGCAAAGTCCGATAACTCCAATTTCATTTCTTGATTGCCATCTTCCACTACTTTTCCATTTAGAAACGTTTTCGAACCCAATTTTTCGTTTCCAGCTATCTTGCCAGATTTACTTGCTTATTCGTGTTTACGATAGTAGACACATGGGCGTGCGTCTATCGAGATATAGATGTACGCTCGCACCATACAAAATGCACCAGCTATATTTTAAAGGATAATAAACACAAAACTCGTAACGGATAAACATTTAATTAAAGTGCTAATGGCAGGCAACGTGATAACATGGAGTAATTTCATGTTACAAATGAGCATAGAACGAAACTGCAAGTAATCTTCAGTCAAACATTTTTTACTAAATTACTAAACTATTTAAAAAAAGACTGAAATCTTTTTTTGTCTTCAAATATTTGTTTCAGATCTGCAAGACGAGCTGGAAGGGGCCAAAGAATACATCCGTAAGTTGGAAGGACGCGGCCGGCGACAAAGCCAAGATATCGAAGAGCTACGTGGTGCTATGATTGAGGGAGTGACATCCATGTACAATAGCGAGATAAAGGAGCTGTGGAACGGCGTGGAAGAACGCCAAGCAAACTCGTACAAATATATAGCAGAGTTAGAAAACAAACTGAAGCAGCAAGAGGTAGAGTTGGAAAAAGAGAAGAAAGCGTCGAGGTCTGGTACCACACTTGATGAGTCCGCGACGGAAGCCTCTGAAAGCGCGGATGAGATCGTTCATGGCATGGAAACTAAGCTCACGAGAAAGAACCTTCAGATCGAATTACTACAAGAGTTACTGAAACAAAAGGATACTGAACTGCAGGAAATGGAGAGAACAGTGGAGAAGATGTCTCAAGAACTGAAAACCAACCAGGGAAGCAAAGAGCAACTGGAGCGTCAACACAAGGAGTTAAAACTAAAAGACAAACAGGTTTGCATTGGTTTTCTTGCTTTTTTATACTTACACACTCACACATACATGTTCACCAGTAAACATACACGCGCCGCACATAAGGTGTACTTAATACTTACTTGTTTAATTAATTGATTAATTAATTAATTAATTGTATAGTTATGTACTTGCTTACTTACTAAACATACACACGCGATTACACAAATACACACGCATATCACAAAATTATTACACAAAACAAAAAGAGTTCCAACTGAAAACCACACAGGTTATTACAAATTGCAACAGCTCACTTTATTACAAATTGTGACAAGGTGTTATTACAAATTGCGACAGGTACGTTATTACAAATTGCGACAAGTTTTATTACAAATTGCGACAGGTATTACAAATTGCGACAGGTATTACAAATTGCGACGTTATTACAATTTGCGACAGTACACACATTTACACGAACTAAATACACACTTAAAAGTGATACTTACGACGCACAAATACCTTTAACGGTCGTGCAAAGATCTGCGGTTGGTCTTAACCGTTTTTCGTGTATCATAAGTAACCTTTACAGCATCGTAGGGTCACCCATCTCATGGCAGTTACTTACACCTGTGGTTCTTTGTCACCCTTGCACACTTACAGATAGAAGTACTGGAAAACGCTTTAAGACAGGACATAGAAGGGAGATACGGTGAGGCCAACGAGCTCATAGAATCTGCAAATATCAGTTTAAACAACGCACACGACTTAGAAGAGGCCTTGAAAGCCGCTGCGATAGAAAGAGACAAAGAAGTCACCGACGTTGAACAAGCAATAAAGAGGTTCGTTAACCAAAAAGAGCGCGAAACCGACGAACTTAACACTAAACACGCAAAAGCGATGAAAATGCTCGAGGAAGAAATTGAAGAACTCCGAGAAGAAAAGTTCGCATTGCTAACACAAAATGAAACTGAGGAATTGCGGTGTCTTGCAGAGATGGAAAACAGAGCTAAAATGGAAACGGAAATTGAGAACCTGCAGCAGAAGTTGTGCGAGGCAGAGAATTCTTTGAGGAGCGAAGCAGAAGGGAAATACAGAGAGGCGGAAGAGCTTTGGGAAGCGTGTAACACCCTGAAAACTAATGTAAGTGATTTTCAAGCATTCATAGAGAACGAACTAGAAAAAAAAACGAACTGAAGTGCAAAACATTGTGAGGGTTAAAGATGAGGTTTGTTAGATTGCTTCGATTGATACTTAACAATTATTCCACAAACGCGCGTTGGATGTGAGCTTTTAGATAGCGGACGAGGTGCGGAGCACCGGATCGGCTATCATAAACTCATATCCAACAAGCGTGAGTGGAATAGCTGTTTCATCAAATACCAAAACTGAATAAAATAACTCGAACGACTCGAGTTTTCGGTCATTTTAAGGGAATTTTTTCCATGGTGATATTGACAGTTTCCATATTTGGACAAATTACAAGGTATAGGATTTAGAACTTAAGCAAAGAGCCAATCAGATTCCTAGAAACTTGATATCCAATGTTTGGTATTTAATAATAATTGTTATCGATATTATCACTTTAATCATCATAACAAAAAAAGAACTTCTATAAATTTTACCACCACCACCGCCACTAATTTAAAACAACTTTACGGTAAACACCACATAAATGCCCGCTTTAATTCCAATTATAATTAAGTCTTGAGCCGCGACAATCTATGAGCTATATGTCTATTAGATCGTGTTCGTTTTGTAACTTTCTCGTGTTTTACAACTTCTTCTTTTATAAGTTTTTTTTTTAGAAAATAGGAAGTGATAGTCTTTGATACGAAGACTACTTTTTCCATGCATTAGCCAGTCCGAGCGCCCGTCATATCACATGCCCCGTTTTGTAATTCCGATAATAACAATATCAGACACACCAAAAATACATCAACTATCATTCTCACAACCATATCATCTTCATCATCCAAGTCCGATTTTCGCTATCAATTTTGTTTATTATCTCCCACCACTTTAAATTTATTCCCTTATCGTCTAACACTCCCGAATCATGCCATTTACTTCCATTGCTATTTTTCTGGTATCATCACCATCATCAATGTTTTCGTGCAATTAGATCCCTGCATGAGTTGCTAACACCTCCGGCCTTGAGCAAGATACCAGCGTATTCATTGTAAATGTTCCCTTCAAAAGCAGAATGAAACATTTCTTGCAAAAAGCTCATATTACAATCCTAACGTTTCGATGTTTCACATAACTAGATATCATTTAAGTACCAATATCTTCAGACTGCTAATGAAACTTTTAATGATCCTTATATATCTAGCTCGAACAAGCCTCTAAAGATCGCATGCAAGATTCCGAAAAGTTACAGTTAATGGAAACTCAAATTGTAAAGTTGCAGAAGGAAAATGTTGAGATCATGAGAGAAAAGCACGAAGAGTTTAAAGCAATGGAAGTGCAGACCAGCGCTGTTCTAGCACTGAAAGACGAGGCGATAAGCCAGCTAAAATATGCAAACACCGAACTGCTAAGACAAAAGGAGAGCTACATTGAATGTTTAAAATTAAAGTTTAACGACGAGCTACGAAAGAAAGAAAAAGATTTTGCGAGCATGCAAACGTCTGCCAGTGAACTTCTAAAGAAGAAGGAAGAGCAAATTGAGAATCTAAAAGCAGAGTTGAAGCAGGTTCTTTGGCCAGTCGAAACAGCCGCAAAAGATCCGCACAGTTCTTGCAAAGAGATTTTAAATGAAAGAGACAGAGAGATTCAAAGACTAAAAAACTGCCATGTTGAAATGTTAAGACAAATAGAAGCAATAACACAGCAGCTCAAAATGGAGGTACTTGAAACACTGAAAGGAAAAGACACAGAGATAGAGGATTTGAAGCAATTTTGTCATGAAGTTTTCCAGAAAGCAGCAAATGATGTAGTACAGTTGGGAAAATCGCTAAGGAAAGAACTTTTCTTGAAAGAGAAAGAGCTTGAGAATCTGAAGTTAGCTTACGAAGGGACCATACAAAGAAAAAACGAAGACTCAAAAGAACTTTGGAAATCCTTACGCGAGTTTTCAGCGACAAAGGAGAGTATGATCCAAGACCTTGAAGAATCTTACAATAGCAAGCTTGCAGCAAAGGATAACGAAATCGAAAGACTTCGATTGCAATCACAGGCCATCCTCCAAACCAGAAATTGTGAGTTGGATGACGCGAGAAACCAACTGACTGCAACAGAGCAAATGCTTGGAAAACTCCAGGAAAATTTAGAAAGCGCCAACAAAGAGTTGATGTCTAAGGATAGGAAGATAAAAGAGCTAAAATTACAAATCGAAGATCAGTGGTGCGCGCACCAGGACTCGGAAGGGAAACAGTTGGCATTGAGGAGACAGTTGGAGGAAAAGGAGCGAGAGTTTATCAAGGTGGAGTACTTCATTTCCATTTAACTGTTGTTGTTTTTGTATGTCTATCTACCTTTTTTAGACCAATAAATCCATATGAAATAGTCTTGATTATGAGATAATCCTGCGTATCGCTTTTGCTTCACTTTTTAAAGAGAGCCGAAAGAGCGAAGAGAAACGTCACTGTGGCATCGATGCTTTGCTAACTCATCTTACCCATTTAACCTTCTAGCGTTTTTACTATTTTACAAGTTGTAGCAATTGAATATATCTATTAGATTATACAATTGTAATTTTTGAAAATTCTTAAACTTAAAAATTGTTATTGAAACTGATTTTGAAAACTACTATTATCATTCACTTAGTTTCAGAAAGCATCGATACACACGTCTGAGTCATTTGCAAAGGACTATAGAGACCTACAGGAAATTTCCAGCGAGCGAGCCAGAGACAAGGACAGAATGATTTCAATCCTCGAGGCGAAGATACAAGATGCGGTGAGAACGAAGGAGGTGGAGATTCACCGTAACACGGCTGCTCTGCAAGACCAACTTGCTGTCAAAGATCAAACAATACAGTTTTTGACGCTGTCCTTCAAGGAAGCTGAAGGCAAAGTTAAGAGAATTTCCGCGGTGAGAAATAGATCCAATTTAACCCTATCCAGTCCAAGCTTTTTTGAGGTCTCTCAGTCCAAGGGGGGAGGGGGGCGGATCCCCCCCTCCATAACTTTCTTAGTTTAAAACCAAACTTGATGAAACTCTGCACAATTAATCAATGAGGCATACTCTATTTTTGGTTGTAGTGTATTGCACTTAAGTGTATTGACGTCATAGTGACGTCATCAAATGGTGTTTTTGAAGTTGTTTTCAATATATTTTGCCGAGTCAAGGTATTCGCCTGGAATAGACAGCTTAAAGACTTTGTTGACCTAACAAAGGTACGATAGTTCTTTGTGGTAGTTTACAGTACAATTAAATTGCTGTATAACGTAATGATGACGTCATATAAATAACATATTTCTGGCATATTTCAATCTTTTCATAATACATTTATCAATATGCTTCAAAATGTGAACACAAACAGTTTCATTTGAGGAAAGCAGAGAAAAGCTCTGCCTACACTTAAAGAAACGGTCAACATATCCAGCCAACACCCATAATCTATGTAGCACCACTTTTAGCATAATATATTATTCTATCACTTTTTACTGAAATTACTTTATGCATACATTTATTGTCTGAAAAAGCTTCGGAATATCATTATAATACAACAAAAGTTATCAAAATTATAAGATACATTCAAAATTTTTAAAAAGTACCCTTCAAATAATTGGTTACAATGGCAACAGGACACCCACCATAGTGTTGAAACACACTTAGAGAGATTGCCTATAAAATTTTAGGAAAAGTCGTGGAGTTTCAGCTTTGAATCCAAATTGTTTTGAAGTTATGATGAAAAAACCCTTTGGGGGGGATTCCGCCTGCCCCCTTGGACTGGATAGGGTTAATCCTTTTCATGCAGATAGGGTTAACCCTTTTCATGCGGATAGGGTTTTTTAAGAGTTTATGGCTCTCAGCTCTATAACAACAGCGGAAGTATTCTTTTGGTGTACTGCCATAGAACTTCTTCACGTCATCATCTGACTGCCATTTTTGGGAAAATGATCGAACAGTGAGATATTATAAGAGTTAGTTTGAAAAAATTCTGCTAAGCATTTGGCCTTGTCGTACCCTAATGGGAACTAACTGAAACAATGCAAGTGATATAAAAAAACAGTTGAGACTCTGAGTGCAGAAAAGTCTAACATTGATCAATTATCTCAGAACTTACTTTATCAAATGTATCACTCAGTTGTTCCAGTTAGTTTCCTTGCGCTTGCGGTTTAACAAATTACTTAGTGTCATCTTATTCTCAGGTTTTTGTCTCTGTTCAGTTCTTCCAGAGACACCTTTTTCTAACCAGTCCAATCGCGCAATACTATTGTCATGGGAACACATTTTTAAAATGCTTTTTTCGTTTTATACAAGTGTTTTTCTTTTAAAAAGAAACTTTTGAGTGTAAAAATCTCCGATTATATTCCGGAACCTTGAGCAAAAGGAGTCTGGCAAAAGGGCGGAACTGAAAGTGTCGACGGTCTAAAACTCCAAATTAGAAGTAGCAATAAATGCTGTCCATTACCGGTTAACTGACGTTAATGCTCGTACTAATCCAATGTGGTCTACGCGAACCGAATCAATTCTCATAGTAGTTAAGTAGGTCATTTGTGATGCAACGTGCCGACATAAATAGGCCTTCTTAGATTTTTTTGGCAGCCAAATTAGAAAGTGTCTTAAGTGACTCTGAATTAATTTATGAAAAATATGTTCGAATATACCGGAATAGATTTTGATTAGAGAAAATTTTTATATTTTCGATGAAATCCAGGAAAAGTCACATCCTCTTACAGTCGGTACCGCTTTAAATGGTTCCTTCGTTGTAGAGATATGAATATTGCACGGACACGACGAGTTACTCGCAGAACACGAAATGTTAAAATCAGGAGAAACACGCTAAAACTAAATATACGATGTGCTGTAGGGAAACTAATTACATATAAAAGAAACTATGCGCATTTGTTAAATACATCACAGCCTTGGTAAAGAAGGACACATTTAGCAAATTTAAACGTAAGATAAAGTTTTTTTACTTTGCTGAAATATTGCTCGAAGGGTAATCTCTCCCTGACATTTTAAATTTAAAGGAGAGAAAGTCTGAATATCTCAGTCAGTAGTTTATATAAACTGAATTGCATTTAAAGATATTGTTTTCTGTCTTTCTCAATTGGAAAGTGTTGAACATGTAATGTTTTTGTTACTTGTTTACAAGAGTAGTTTGATAAATATTAATTGATATCGAATGGTGTTCACCGTAAGGTTGGAAAAATGGTTGACGGAGTGAGAACGTTAGCCTTTCGTCAGGATAACTTTTTTACAATGTTTTCTTCTACAGGCAATGGAGAACGAAAAAGGAAAAATGGAACAAGTAATCAAAGAAACGAGAGAGAAATTCCAAAGTTGCAATCTTAAGCTACAGCAGGAGATGGAAACCAAAAACTCTGAGATAAAGAGGTTACAAAAAGTTGTGGATGACACAACGAGGAGAACAGATTTACAGTTGGAAGCCCAGCGTGAGAAAGCTAAAAACGCTGCTCGGGAGAAAGAAGATGAGATGAGGAAATACCAGAGGGATTTGCGCGAGGAGAATGTGGGAATGCGCAGTGCTCTGCGGGGAAAAACTGAAACAATAGCCAACCTGCAAAGATCATTGGATAGAGCAACCGCCGACAAGATGGAGACATCCAAAGCCTTGATTGAGATGCAGCAGAACATGGAAGAACAGAGTAGCAAGGTACACAGCTAATTTTCAGATATTTAGTGATCGGCTCGCGCCGCTGAGCAATATAACTGAATATCCTATCCAATTTGTATCGCATGCATATGGAGGGATATTTGGTTTCTGATAAATAGATGCTCAGATTTACCCCATGCCGTAAAAAGTATAGCTAATCAGAGGTCAGGAAAGCTGTTATATATTCTGCGTTGTGTAGCGAGTTGTATGCAACGGGTAGCCAGTATTCTACTGCTCCTCCTAGTTTAAGGCAATGTTTCTCCAGAAGGGGGGGGGGGGGGGGGTTCCGAAATTTTGGATAGGGTGGCCAGAACTCACAGTTCTAGAAGAAGGGGGCGAAACGACATCTGTGCTCCAAAAAACATTTTTTTCAGTATTTTTCTAAATAAAATGATTCTAAAACTGCTGACGAAAGGGGGCCCTCCGGCCCTCTCGGCCCCACCCCTAAATTCACCCCCCGTTCTCGAACACTGCCCTTAGTGTTCCAAACCTTTCTTGACATTTTTGAGACATCGTGAGCCGCTTCCGAAGATTTCCGACAACCGTGAACACTTCCAAAGATTGCCGAAGATTTTCTTAACTTTACTAAAGCAAAATTGCAGTCTGACAACATCAAAGTTTTCCTAAATCTTTTCACCATTTTTCTAAAGAGGTGCGCGGGATATTCAACGGTCAGCCCCACTATGAAGCACTACATAACTAGAATTAAAAGTATTTTAGTGAAACTTTTAAATTAAAATTTTCACGAGCTACGCATGCGCAAGTATAAGAGAAGTGTTTTGACGTAAGTGACATAGGCGCAATGGTGGAAAGTTTTTCCTTTTGTGAGCGAGAAAAGTTGGGAAAACATTTCAGGATCATTGTGTTTGTGCCTGCTTTCATTGCGCATGCGTCGTATTTTATGCTTGTATAAGGACCGTTTTTAATGATGAACTAAGAGTTCTTGTACTCGAGTTCTCGCATCGCTCATGAAAAATCAAACTTTACTATATAAGCTAAAGAAGAAGTATACTTGAACTTTGCCCGGCAGTAAAAGGAAACTTGATTGCGCGAATTGCACGTGTACCATAAAATCTTTAATCAACATCTCTTTAACTAATTTCATGATTGTACAGACTGCACCTTTTTTTTAAATAAAATAGTTTGCAAAATGATTAGTTTTTACCGGCGGTAATTTGAAATATCTTTGTTTCCTTTGGCTAAATCTCCCCCAGGTACGTCCGGGGTCGGGGAAAATAGCTTCTACTTAGAGGGGACCTTTTTAATTGAAGGGAACAATTTTTGAACGTATGCAGTTTATTTTTGCCAAATATGAATAAAAACTGTGATAAATAAAAAGACTGCTAAATATGACCCAATATCCTCAGGCGAACACCCGCATAGAAGCGTTGGAAAGAGAAAATCTTGACTACAGAGATGAAATTAAATCTCTTAAACATCTCTTGAAGAAGGATGAGCAAGGGATGAAAACCCTCCAGCTATCTGTGGACAATATGCGCGAAAATATCAGGGTCAAAGATAAAGCGCTACAGAGTTATTCAAGGTACGGCATTGCTGCACTGTCACGTTTTTCTCTTATATCTTCTGAACCACAAGTTATTAGAGCTATTTAACTGGGTAAAGAAAGATTTACTTTTTGCCAAATGTTTATAAATAATATTGGAAGGTCTTATCGGGAATAGCAAGGAACAATTATCTTCTCTTGGGAATAGTCATAGATGCTTTGTGAGTCACTACAACTAAGAGATGGTAGAACTGCTTTGTAAATTACCACAACAAGTCAACAGACGACAAAGCTACTTTGTGTGTCAACACAATAACAGACAACAGAGCTGCTTTGTGTGTCACCACAATAACAGACCACAGAGCTGCTTTGTGAAGAGCTGCTTTGTAAATTAGCACAACAACAAACGAAAGATAGAACTCCTTTGTGTTTCACAACTATAATGGACGACAGAGCTGCTTTCTGTGTCACCAAAACAACACACAAAAGACAGGGCCGTATAAAAGAGATAAAAGCCAAAGCTACGAAGATGTCAGGTTTACTGCGTACAAACCTTTCAAACAGTAGTCCACAAGTCGAACAACTCGCTTACAACCCCCTCGTTAGACCCCGAGTTTAATATGCCACCGCAGGCTGGAAATATTTTCGAGAGATAACACATCACTTCATTGGAGGCTTCAGTATCAGCACAGTGCTTTAAGATTTGTTTGTGGCGATTACTCTAGATATTCCAGCGTCACCCCAATGAGAGAAACCCTTGGATTGGAGACAATGGAGTGCCTTACACATCTAAGCGCGGCAACAATGATGTTTAAAGGAATCAACCAGCAAACCCGTCTGCCTTTCCCTACTTCTATTAAATTCGCGGATAGCCGAACTCGATCGAAACACCCACTAAAGCTAAAGCATATTGCTACCCACATAAACACTTATAAATATCCATTTTTCCCACGCATTATTCCATTATGGAATGGCCTTCCTCTGGCCGCTGTGACGGCAACTTCAACTGAGGTTTCCAAAGACACGCTCTGTCAGTTGTTAGATCTTTCTGCAACTACAATTATTACAATTATTTCACGCAACAATATTTGACTATGAATTTATCTTCTTTATTAAACCACTAGGGGGTTGTATGTATTTCCATGAACCGGCCCTGACTGACCGCTTTTTAGCATCCTTTACAGTCCATGACTTAAAGGATTACTAAATATGAATGAACGTTGCTGGACTCAAAGTTTAGGGCGGGTATTTGCCCTCCCTGCCTGTAACCGCCGCGTTGTAGTGAAAAGGCACTCTTTAACTAACTTCCGGTCAAATGTTCAAAGGGTCCAAAATTTTTGGGGGGTGGGGGGCTTTTGCTCTCCCTGCCTGACGCTAGCTACTGCCCTGATAGTGCAAAACCGTAAAACTCCCCTCTTATAAAATGTTGGGTGAGCATTTAGTATTTCGTTTTTATTCAGAGACGGATTACAACCAGAAGTAACGGTTTCGAATTTACTCAACAATTTATCTTACTAAATTACTCATAAGCTGTTGAGATAGACCAAGTTTTCCGGAGCAACAGGCTTATGCAAAACATAACAAGCTTCAAAGTGTTCAACTGACACAACTGGAACATTTTACTTCAATAACTAAGAAATAATTTAATGGCTTTTATCCGGAAGAGAGTAAAGATGTGGTTTTATAATCGTGGGAATTTATCATAAAAATGATTCTACTTCATTTTTCGTATTGTTTTCATAGAGCTCTCGCCGAAGAGACGAAAACACGGGAAGCGCTAAGGGACGAATCTAGAAGACTTTCAGAGGAGCTTGTTGACTACCGAGATAAGCTGCATGACCTGAACCAGTCTGTACAATGCTTTCAGGAAGAGAAGAAAGCAAATGTCTTCAGGGTAAACAAGTCTGAAAGAGAAACAACAGAATACAGGTATTGTATCTAAGTCAATTGCCTTCAAATCCCCGTTATACGCCAGTTTACTCACACTGGCAGCAAATTGTAGATAAAGGTCTCCTGCAATCTTCCTGACCCAATTCTACCTCATCCGAGCTTTATTCGGACATATCAGCACTAAATTAATCCGGCGCTCGACACTGAACCTTTTGCATCCGCAATTTTTCTTTTATATAACTGGAGGGGCCTGGGCACTTCCGTGCACAATACGTCACACTTCAAAATGGCGGCGCCCATGAAATTTGAAGAGGCAAAAGCGCAAAATAAATCGCCTGGCATTGGCGCTGTGGACACCCCCAAACGATAATATCGAAACGTGTATCGTTCGATAATGTGGACAAGTGACGTCAGAGT
>JAOBYE010223879.1:0-16934 GCA_025403585.1 Parazoanthus swiftii | reverse complement strand
CCCCCCCCCCCCCCCCCCCCCCCCCCCCCCCCCCCCCCCCCCCCCCCCCCCCCCCCCCCCCCCCCCCCCCCCCAATAAACGTGTAAAAGGTTCCGCAATGGTGCCAAAACTAATTTCTTATGTTTCCACAAATTATTTCTTTAAAAGCTTTCATGTACTGGGCGAAATTTATAAGAAGGGTGTTTCTGAACAAAGCAAAACTGACTCTCTGTTATAGACGCGCCCGCAAAGCCAATCAGTGAAAAGATGGTACGGCCCAAATTGTTTGTAAAGAACAAATATTCAGTGATTTGATTTTTATTTCTTTCTTGACATACTTAACGGTAGACCATTGAGTAAACAAAACTTAACAATGTAAAGCAAAAGTTGTAACCAATTAACTGAGGAAACTCATATTTTTATACAAAGCAGTATTCGCAATGTATGTTTTCGTACTTCAGCTGGGAAAGTAAAAAGGTAGGGACCTTTGATGCCTGCAGAATGCTAGGTATGGGTCTTGGCTGAAACGTTGAATTGAATACCATTGAAAACCATTCAAACTGTTGAATTATGTGTACCGCTCAAATTTTGCCTTAAAGTATGGCTGGAAAAGAAAAATTTTAAACTGTTTTTATTATACTTTATGTTCCACTGTCATGAATGCTTAATTTTTCAGTAGCTAGTTTTGAATAGGCTGTCCATTTGTTGTTTCTGTGTTCTCTTTATCCGTAATATACGTATAAAGTGGAATTTTAGCAGTTTTTTAACTTCTTTGAACTTGCTAATCTGTTCATATCGCTGCATAACATCACATGACATCATATGCGGAATGAATTTCAGCATACACTCACGTCCACTTGCAAACCTTACCGGTTTGCTTAATCGTAGGAAAATTGCAGTTTCGGAACCGGTCGAGGTTACTCTGCACAGTTTATCAATTTGGTGGGGTTTTTTGCAACCAAAAGTAAATGTTTTCAAAAGTAAGAACTTCTACTCCAAATCTAGTTTTAACTTGGTAATTTATTCATATCGGTGCATGACATCATATACGCGGAATGAATTTCGGCATGCACTCACGTAGTGCAACTGGGTATATCCTGGTCAAAGCAATTGCAGTGAAGTTACTTATAGATGTTCGTTTAAACAGGAAGGAAACCATAAAGGCGTACAGTAATCGGGCAATTGCTCATCTAGTCCCACTTGTTGAACTGAACTATACATCACTTCTTAAAGTTGCAAAACCGTGTCTCAGCTGGCGATGGAAAAAATCTATTTTAGTCACATTCACCTAACAAGATTAGCTTCTTTGTAATTACTCGGGTGTCCAACCACAATAATTATGTCTTACTTCAACATTTAATTTGTTTGTTATGCCTTATGGAGATTGTGAAAATAAACGAACAGTTTTTAAAATTCATTTTGTACTTGTAGTACAGTTGAGACAGGCCCACCACATCACACACGTGACATGCAAACCGTAACGGAATGTATTAATCACCAAAAAGAGCTGACTCAGCTATATGATCTGTTCTCCTTGTTAAATGTCCAGACTTTGAACTGCAACGCCAAAGCAACCTATTTCTTTTAATAATTTTTCAAAAGCTTGTTGTTTTCAACGTTTCTGGCATATGACACTTAATGATATTTATCGTGCATGTTATGCTTCGGTCGTTTAAATCATGTTAAAACGCTGGTCGCAGGCGGAAACATTCCTGCTTTATAAACTTAAAATAGCTCGTGTTAGAACCGGAACGAACACCGTAGAATGTTGAATTTACGTCACGAAAATTTGAGCAAATTCTCAGAAACTGGCATTGGCTTCCGATCACGAGTTAGTCAAGAGGGAAGTAGTGTAAGGGGGGTCGGGGGGGGGCGATAAATGTGTAAAAGGTTCTGCAATACTCAGTGCCAAAACCAATTTCAATTTCGGAACTGGTAGAGGTTACTTTGCACATCTTTTTAACCAAAAGTAAATATTTTCAAAAGTAAGTCTTTTTTCCAAGCAAGATTTTGTTCCTTAATCTCTTAGACATATTATACTAAAATAATACATGTACTAAATATTTGCATTTTACGTAAGAATACATGTAAATTCTCAAAAATTGGGAGTAATCGGACATCATAGTAATACGCAAATCGTCACGAGTTTTTAATTTGAGGAGCTTCAGTTAGATTTAGGAGCGATCTGGGTCATCGCACCGAATTTTTGCTAGAAGAAACTTGACCGTAGACTCCAGAAGAAAGGCTATTGATACTGACTCCAAGCTGGATAGCTGGCCGATTCAGTTTGCATGAACTTTAAAGGACCGATAAACCACGTTTTTTAATGAAAAATAAATGTCATCAGATCAAACCAAAGTCTATTTAGAGTAAGTATATAATTCGGTAAAGGTATGGCTCAAAGACGGAAGCTCGGAGAGTAATTAACGTGTGACAACTTTTACTTTAAGCATGCTCGAACCCTTTATTTGTTTGTTCCCAAATAAACTGTGAAAAGAACAGTCTAAAGGGCGTTTGCTTGTTTAGTGAAAATGAAAAGGATCCATGTGTGTGTATACACATGTAATACAACTGGGTATATCCTGGTCAAAGCAACTGCAATGAAGTTACTGACAGGCGCTCGTTTAAAGAGGACAAAACCATCAAGGCATAATCTGGCAATCGCTCGTCTAGCCTCACTTAAAGTTGCAAAAATTTGTTGCAGCTCAGTGGCATTGGAAAAAAATCGAGGGCCAACTTTGTGGGAAAATCGTCGATTTAATAAAAGAATAAACTGAACACTTTTGTGCTTAAAAATAAGTTTATTTCAGGCATTACACATGCAATTAAAACGTAATACAACTACGGTATGCATCAGTAACACAAACTTTATATTTTTTAAAATACTGTATTCTCTACCTTGGAAGACTGTCTAGTAAGCCCTCCCAACAAGTTATTTCTGCCTTTTTTCTTCTTTGTGTTTTTGAAAATAAAACGTATTCTATGAAAAACAATACCAGCGATTGCTGGATGAGAAGTGAGCACCAACAGTTGTGAAATAGCTACTCGTACACGACAAATCCTAAAAAAGGTTTAACTACACCATCATAGCAGCCTCCAAAGTACTTTTCTAACACAGGCCAAGAGCGGTGATAAACGAGCACAAATCTTTCACAGTTTTCGTAAATACTTGGCACCACCTGAAGGAACGCTAATTCCTTGAGCAAGTACTTCACGCCCTCTTCGACATCTAGGTCGCTGTCATTTTCACCGTCTCCATTTTCGCGCCCAATCTTCATACATTTCAGCGCAGCTGCGGTTGAGTTTTGAATCTCACAGCGAAATTCGTCATTCACTTGGTAGAGATCTTTGATGCCTTGAAAGGCTTTTGAGTACTCGAGGCTCGATTCTATCTCTTCCGACCACCTTACATAGCTGTACTTGTCGCCAGAGAGACCAATATTTCGCGCGGCTTCTTTACACTTGTTGCGCAGCCGGTTCGCTTTAACTCGTGCAGACTTCTCGGGGTTTCTGGAGCCGACCGCTTTATAGTTGTGCTCGGAAATTTTGTCAGGAATGAAAAGCAAAACCTGAAGCAGGAAAAACAACCAAATGTAGTTACATACAACGTCTCATCGGATGGAGAAACCACTGGGGTGGAGAGACAGACAGACAGTGATGAAGTGTGAGCCGAGGACACCCACTAACTAGTTACAAATCCGACAAAACGCTTGTGAACATTTTAAGGGACCACTCATTTATTTATAAGTATCGTCCACCCAGAGTCCCAAACCATGATTTACCCGCAGAACAATTGTCCTTCATAAATGTGATAATATAGCAACATGTTAATTATGATGAGTTAACTTACCTTGTCCGAATTTCTTTCAGCCAAACAGAAGAGTCGCTGCAGAGTCTCTGTCTTGTAATAATGTGGATTCCCAGGGCTAATACCAAGGATTATTGGAAACCGGCACTGCAGATAGTTTTGGCCATTGATGACCGCCTGACTGGGAGTTGGTGTTACCTCAAAGTCCTCCATCTCAATAGAGTTGTATTTTCAATGGCTTCTCTTTTGAGATCAATTCCAACTGAATGACAAGCTGAAGCATTTAACTTGATTACTCGGCCCTTTTTTATTATGCAAATAACCACGTGGGGTCAACAAGGTTGAAAAATTTCTTGTTAATTCTAAGAAATAGGTTTAATTTTGGAACGTTATTTCATTTCAGTGATGATTCATACGATAGACTGACAGGGGGCGGGGACTGAAGTGAGTGACAAGTTAAATTGCATCTCACGCGGTGAAAGTACGTCACCGTTTATATTTGCAATTGCTTAATGTTTAAGATCTCGTGATTTCTTGTCGATGGATTGAAGTCATTATAAAAGGCAGCGAGAAATTAGTTTCTCAGAAATCATTTTTGCAGTGTGAAGGAAAGACGGCAGTGCGTTATCATTGAAGTTCTCTCACCAGCACCAACATGCTTGCGGAAGGACTAGCTTATAGTTTGGTGACCATGCTCTCTATTTTTTTCCTCGCGTGGCCGCTGTTAAAGAAAATAATTCAGGTGAGTTTTGCTCAGGATTGGTCAAGTTGTCATAACATCCAAGCTTGGTTTACTTTTTCAAATCATTTGATGCTTCAACATACAGGTTAGGGCCTGGTTTAAAGAACTTTTTGGGAAATCTTGTTGTGTGGAACTGGAAAGTTATAGCTACAGTGTTTCGTACATTTTTCGCCGGCTGGAAACAGAAAAAGCATAGTCAAAGTTCCCTTAAAGTTATCTTTTCCCCAAATATCATGCTGAGCTACAACACATTTTTCGGTGGGAATTAACTTAGATTATCTTTACTGTTCCGGTATATAAGAGCAATGAACACATCAATGTTCTTTCTCTACTGTATACTTATCACGCAGCCATCTGAGTTATGCAAGTCTTTGGACGTTTGTTTGTATTAGTGGCTCCACGTTTTTTAGTTTTCCCTGTTCGGGGTCCAGTAAATCTGAATATCGATTCCCTATGTTATTGATGGTTAGTGCATTTCTCGTTGGTCCGCCGGTGATGTTGCCAGAATTCATAACAAATTAGCAGGTTTTCTTCAAGTATTTGTCTATCCGATTGTGCCAGATACCCATATTTTATTATTTACACAATTTTGCTCTTCCTGACACTAAAGACAAGATGACGTATATGGTGCGATCAATTGTAAAGCTTTTAAGGGTTGATTTGACTGTGTTTTTGGTGTTAAACTACGTGTTTCATAACGTACATCTTTAGTCTTAGTGGACGTTTTTATGTTAAAATATAGTTTAATTGATCTAAGGTAGTCTGACTCGATCCGAGTTGATCAGATCAGATCTGGTCCGTTTTTTGTTCCTGCCTGTCGCCATGGAACTCTTTCAATGTTTATTTAGTTACACTGTATACTTAAGAATTATCTGCTCTTGTCTGTGAACGCGTGAACCAAAATACACACAAAGTCAAAAACTTGCCAAATGTATGGAGATTTTGAATTTCCCCCAATAATGTTATGAAAAACTATAAAATTCACCATTTCCCTCAGGTTTCTTGTGTAGTTGTTACTCCTTGTGTTGATGAGGTTTGGACGCGAATTGAGGGGCCGTGCGGGGAAAGTGAAAATGGAAGGAAAAGAACTGAACACCAAAGTAATTTAATTTTCCCATACACCCAAACAAATCTCAGTGTTGCTCCCCACCGCCCGTGGTACGGTTCGTAGCTGAATTTTTTTCCAAAATCCTTATCCAAATTATTAAAACTCCTACTGTATCTGAAAAAAAAAAACATATAAATCTCATTACCCTTTTCTATTGTTTTAGTGACTGCAATTCTAAGTAACTTAAATCCCAATTTCTCAGACTAAAATAACTAGTAAATCCCATGCAGTTCCCATTTTACCCCCTCCTGACTCTCTTCTTAGAATGTAGTTGCGGTTCGAACAGGCGGAGTACGGACCAGTTGTATATCGAAGTACGGTATAACAGATTTACAGTGAAATGCACAAGTAAACTTCGCCTTGAAATACAAGCCGGCGAATTGGATAAACCGCGATTCCACGAACACATTATACTGCGCATTTCACAACAGAATTAATGGACAACTCATTCAGCACACGGACAATTGCGCGGCTCATTGCATTGCAGATTTCGTTTTACGGTAAAAACTCACGGTCAATTTAAGGGACTGCTTAATTGAAAAAAGAATACCTCGACGATTACCATGCGAGGCTAAATTCAAAAATCAGTTTCATGCAAAAAAGAGTCCTGGCCACATCTGTCATCGAATCCAACTCTTCTTAGTTTGAACTGGAGTGCAAATGCAGTATATTATCAGTTGTTGTTTAACTGGCTTGACGAGTTTTGTGCTTACTGGTTAATGGGGTATGTGGGGTTTTGTAGGGGTTCTTACTCAAAATTTTCCCCATTTAGGTGATGGCACGGACTATAGCTTTATCTTCTCCGCTCAATTGGCCTCTTTCCAAATCAGAAACCTCGAGTCTTTTTCCTCTACAAACCGGTCATATCATGATAGAACAAATCGCGCCGGACGGGAAAGTCTTGGTCGTGAGTGGAGCTGTGCACCAAGTAGAACCATTTGATCCGTTCTGCCTTTCCACTCACTGTTGAATGAGCCTAAATTAAATATCTAAGGTCCGGTAAATCCTCGTTTCGTCTAATTGTCTCGTATGAACTAAGTGTATGTGTTTGTACAATCAAACCTACTAGCTCTCCCGGTTTTGCCGGAAAAATCCCGCTTTTTAACTTTTCTCATGGACTACATCGCGTCTTGGATCGGTTAAACACAGAGTAAAATATAAACTCGTTTAGGTTACATCTCAAAATTATCCTGTGAAAACTGTGGCTAACAAATCTTATACCAGTAGTAGCAGTTGAATGTCACCTGTGTGTAGGTTTGAAAATGAAATGAGACAGCTTATTAAATCTCCAGCTTTTTCGCTTAATTAGTTTTTTGTGGTCCACCTTGAGGTTTCAGGCCTTCAGCGGTTGGCAGGTTTGGTACATTTTATCTTGGGATTGTGCAGGTTTGGTCTACTCGTGAAGGTTCGCTGTGAAAGGAATAATATTGAAGACAAACGTGAACTCGCATGGAAACATATACTTCTCAAAAAATTCAAATGACCGACATTTCATGAAATCATTAGACCGCAATGAAACACAGATGCCAACATACTTTGGAAAAGTTGGCGAAGATGATTGTTCAGAGTCACAACTTGCTATAAAAAGATATACATTGAAATAGGTGCAAAAATTGTGGAACCTTGGTCGGCCCTCGTGCAAAAATTTAGAAGATTCAACAAAAAATGAAACCATTAACTTAAAGAACGATAATGAGTTTTGTTTGATCGAAGTGGCAACGGATTTGAAACACTACCGGTCAGCTTTTTGTCTCACTGGAATTGGTATATTTCGACTATATGTCGAATCCGAAAACTATGTGTACTTGTTATGAGCAATATATTAATAATACGTTAATTTTTGCTATTTCTATAGGCCCATCCGTGATATTTATTCAAATTTAGTATAAAGAGTGCCAATAAAATTGTTGTTGTTGTTGAATAGTTGAGTAACCTGTTGCTTTCATGTTGTGCAGAACTGTTTAGTTTTCTGGTATGTCCCATGGCGAAACAGCAAAGGTGAGCGCATGAGCGGGGAACCCCCGAACCTTCCCTACGGCCACCTAGCGCAGGTCAACTTCTTTGGACGACCGCTGTCACAGAAGCACGGGCCCATATACTACATTTGGCATTGCCTTACTCCCATCGTGTAAGTATCTGTGACCCAGTATATGACTCAAGTTTCTTTGTCCGGTATTTATTTCAGGGTTCACGTAGAAACTTGAGAATGAAAATCCATGGCTGTTCGATGACTTGACATTTCTTGCCCGCACTGTTTTCCTTTCTTGAAACTGTTTTACCGTTTTAACATTTTAATTCGCAACATGAAGAATCAGACAGGACGAAACTTTTGAATTCTTTGTATTTTCAATCTCTTTACTTTCGACGCCTTTTTCGTGACTGTGTTATTTATGATATTAAGTGTGTATTTAATACAAATATGGTTGTAAAAGTTGTCATGTTGTTATTGTACATGTCGGTTGACCCCATATGTGTCTTACATACACCTCGGAGCAATGAACGACGCCGCTTGCCACTGCAAACAGAAAGAAAACCATAAAGTTGTCAGTTCTCTGTTTTCAACGATAGTTTTTGTGTTTCAACTTCAACGCAGTCCCGTCACTGACTTCTTTAAATATTCCTTTTCCCAAGGACTCAGTCCGCCAAGAAATGACGCTGTTAGTGATCATTTAAGCGTCGGCTAAACTCTGTCTACTCCCTGTAACTTTTTTTAGTTTTATTTATTTATTTATTTATTTATTTATTCATTCATTCATTCAGTCATTCATTCATTCATTCATTCATTTATTTACTTATTTATTTATTTGTACACTCATTCATTCATTTATTTGTTTATTTATTTATTTATTTGTTTACTTATTTTTTATTTATTTATTTATTTATTTATTTGTATTTTTCCTTGTTAAACTTCCGTAAATGAGTTAAACCTTACCGAATAATAACTTTCATGCACAAGAGAGAGCGTACTTTGAGTCTCAAGATTAATTATCTTACCTTTGCTTCCTTAGCAAAACAGAATTTTGCAGTTTTTATTTTCTTGTTTGGTGTATATTGAAACAATTTTTCTCGCGGTATCGGTGGATAGCGAAAGATATTCACCTCCATTTCGGGGAACAATTCGGTTAACTATCTGACTGCGTGTATGCGACTTTGCTCTTCCTTCTTCTTCTCCTTCTCCTTCTCCTTCTCCTTCTCCTTCTCCTTCTCCTTCTCCTTCTCCTTCTCTTTCTCCTTCTTAACTCAAATAACCTAAATAACAGTTTGCGTGTTTCGCCTTCCTCCAGAGTTTTGGCTGATGCAGAAGCAATCCGCAGTTTCTACACTGATCACTTTTCACACGAGCGCGAACGAAACTTGACCTGTCTTGGCGCTGCCTTTAGAGAAGCGTTCGGCTATTGCTTGGCCACGAGTCATGGGCGCGATGAAGTGAAGAGATGTCGTGGTCCGTTTGAAAAATTTTTCTCCGCCAGTGCAGCAACAAGTGCTTTGCCCATCATAGGACGAGAGTGCAAGTCCTTCCTTAAGAATCTCTCTATCGGTAAACCGGTGGACCTGATGACGGAAGGCTTATCTAATGTCACTCTTCGGACACTCATTTATGTTGTTTATGGAGATGACGTTCTGCAGAAGTATTTTGAAAAAATTGTACACATCGGAAAACAGCTCGAGGACACTATCGATATGTTTAACATCGGAGAGACTTTTCTGCCGTATTATTCCAGTATGCCAACAAAGGTGAACCAGAGGGCTAACTCCTTCAATAAGCTTTGGGCGGACTTCAATCGATCTTTGTTCCGGGAATATCAAGACGGCCGTTTAGACTCTGGCGATGGTTTGTTCTTTGTTTTGATGGAGCACTTGAAACGCAACTCACTGGAACTGAGAGAAGAAGAGGTAAGTTGGTTTAAAACTGAGTAGCTCTTTTTTTATTTTTGGTACCCTAAAAAATACTGCGTTTATTTATTGAAATGTCATATAACTGGGGACCATGGTTATTCCTCTGTCTTTAAGGCTTTCTTTACCTTTTCCCTTCTTCGTACAAAATATGAAGAGTTTTCAATTGATACCCTGAATTGTATACAGAAAAGCACAGAGTTACACCCGCCCAACGCCTTGAGCCAGGTACCTCCACCTTCGCTTTGGCTGCGAGGAGAGGACGATGCTAAAAGAGTTGCTGTATAATGATTTTAGTTACAAATCTTTCATAAGTCCAAGTTTGATATAATAGTAATAGGATCTGTGAAAAGTCGTAAGCTGTATTTCATGCTTAGTTCAGTTCAGCTAATATTCTTCCTCTCATTCTACATTAAGAGTTTTTCTCTATAGTGTTCCCGGATTCTCATTTAGATAGTGTTGTGGAAAAGAGCAAAGTTTTGGATAATCCGTAATAGGTGCATTAAATGCACACCGGTCTGATTGCTTCCCTAAATGCTCTGTTTTCTCTGTTTAATCTTGAACATTAGGTGACATTATTCTTCTTAAATTCAACCGTGAAGTAAAGATTGAAAGTAATTTCTGTCTTTTCTGTCTCTGTTGTTACTTACGTCGACAAATTGAAGTAAAATCGTTGATATTTAATTTAGTTTAGGTTTTGTTGGTTAGTTTAATCCCTGCTTCTAAAGCGAAATGGTAGAGTTTTTGCAGATTTACCAAACCTTCTAAACTTAGCAGCAGCTAAATTGGCAATTTAGGATAAGACTGGTATACTCCCAATGACTTGACAGACCATACTGTAACACGTGTGTAAGAACCTTGATATTTCAAAGTCAAGCTAAATAGGTTCTTATACTTTTGGGTAATAACCAATAATTGAGGCTAGTTAGGTTCTTGGAAGGTTCTTTTAAAAATTTCTTTAGATAGGTCCTATTGTCGTTAAACAAAATATCAACAACAAGCATGGGTGTGGCACTGTGACTGCAATATTACCAATGAATACTACAGTACTAAATAACTTGCCAAACCAATCCCTGCATGTCTTTAACATATAAATCCCAACATAACAATTGCATCATAACAGTTCTTGGTAATGCAGCTTTGAAGCAAAATAGCTGAGACAAATCCAAATTGAATTGAGTGATTGATGTCAATCAAACAATCAAGAACCTGTTTTACCTTGCCAGCGTGAAGAGGTTCTTATTTGTGGGGGTATTAAAAGTCATAATGAGAAGCTCTAGGTTCTTAATTCACTAGGTTCTTATACGCGGGCTTTTACTGTATCTTCACAGCTCTTTCAGTCTGTCGACGAAATCCTGTTACTGAACATTGATGTGAGTTATGCTGCGACGTCCTTCGCTCTCGGCGACATCGCCAAGTACCCAGCCTTGCAAGAAAAGCTCAGACGAGAAATAGATGAAGTGCTGCAGGGCCAAGACCCGTCTTCCATTAGCGACTTAGACAAGCGATTGCCATATTTGGAAATAGTCCTGAAGGAGAGTTCCCGTATGCACCCGGCTTTGGCGCTCAGTTTACCAGAGAGAACCGTTAAAGCTGTCACAGACATGGCCGGTTATCAGATCCCACAAGGGGTGAGAAACTACAGCACTGATAATTCTCTCTTTTCGCTTTTCCTCTTATGTTATATAAAAGTACTACTTTTCTTTATTTCTGGTTTTGAGCACACGCGTAGCAGCACTCTGAGTGAGCTTTTCAGTATTGGTTGATTCCTCGCAAGCACAACTGAAAAATCATTGCAATTTTTTTCTCTTATAAGAACGCTATTTTAGAGTTAAAGCGTTCTCATCATCGTAATGGTTAGGATCTCACCCTCAGGCGGTGTTCTTATAATGTTCTTGATGATATTTTCGGGAGTTTTTTCTTTATAAAAACGTTCAAAGGCTGCTCCCAATTTCTAATTGATGTATGTACCCAAAAGTGTTACTATCAAAGGCTGTTCCCAACATCTAACTCAGTTCATGTATGTACCCAAATGTGTTACTATCAAAGGCTGTTCCCAACATCTAACTCAGTTCATGTATGTACCCAAATGTGTTACTATCAAAGACTGTTCCTAACATCTAATTCATGTTCATATGTATACCCAAGTATGTTGCTATCAAAGACTGCTCCCTATGTCTGAGTCAGTTCATATATGTACCCAAAAGTGTTACTATCAAAGGCTGTTCCAGGGCCGTAGCAAGCCTTTGAAAACTGGGGGGGGAGGTGTGAGCCTTCTAGGGGGGTCCGGGGGCATGCTCCCCCGGGAAATTTTGAAAATCAGTTTGTCTAAAAACGTGTTTCCTGGGTTTTAAAACGCCATTTGAAACAAAATCAGAGTGTCTAAACTAGTAAAAAATGACAATTTTTTCTCAAATTTGGAGCAATTTGCTGAGCTTGACACATTTAACACATTTGCTGAGGAAAAAACTGGGGGGGCACGGCCCCCCCGGCACCATCCCTTGCTACGGCCCTGTGTTCCCAACGTCTAACTCAGTTCGTATATGTACCCAAATGGGTTACTATCAAAGACTGTTCCGAACATCTAACTCAGTTCATATGTCTACCCAAATATGTTGCTATCAAAGGCTGCTCCAAATTTGGAAGTCAGTCCTGCTCCATATATGTAACCAAATACATTGATCTTGCCTGTTTACCAAAACCAAATGAAAAGTTGCACTGCTCTTCTTGTGCTACTTAGTATCGATTTTATGTCTATGTAGCACATCTTCGAAGTTTACAGAGTCAATAGTTCCATTCTAAGTCTCGTCCTCGCGTATACCAAAACATACTTTAAATTTGGGCTTTATTGAACCTCGGCGTTTTTATAAAAAAGGTTCTTACTTTTTTTAGTATAAAAAATGTTTATGTTGTACATACATAACAGGGTGATCTATGTTGGGCTATACAATTCGCCACCCCAGCCAGTAAGAGCGTGCGTTCTGTCTCCTTCATTTTATAAGAATCTATTCTAGAATACTTCATTATTCTAATGCAATTTTTGCTAGATCCATTCCCTTGTGGGAACTCGGTCAAATTTGGGCTCGTTAATTCAACATAAACAACATTTTTAACCCCCACGAGGGGATGGATAAAGTGAAAATTTGCACTAGAAAAATGGTGCACTATCCGGGTTAATACATATTGCATGTGTACATACATGAATACTAATGAGCAAATGACTTGCGCCTTCTCAGTCTCCTCTCCAAACACTAATACAACATCGTTCTCCCTCCAGACACCTGTCTGTGTAGATACACACTCACTCAACTTCAGCGAGAAGTACTGGAACAACCCAGACGAATTTAACCCGGAGCGATTCGAAAAGGGAGCTCACCAAGTGCTGTGTTCTTTATTCCGCTTCGGGATGGGACCAAGAAAATGTCTGGGATTTCGTTACGCGTTGGCCATCACTCGTCTGGTTGTAGTATATACTCTTCAAGGGTATACACTTGAACTGGCAGATCCAAACGGGACTGCTAGGGTGAAAACGAGAGGGATGCCATTTTTCACACCTTACCTCTGTCCGGAAATAACTTTTCATGAAAGATAGTGCCATTGGAACTTGCTTCATTCAGACTATATTTCTGAGTTTTTAGCTGGATTTCAGTACACTTTGCTTGCTGTCCAGTGGTGAGATGAACACATGTCCAGTGCAATCGAAACCTTTACAAACATACAGCCCGAAGAGTTCGGAAAACCCCTATTTCGCGCATGTATAGTCGATTCCTGCGAGAAACTCTCGAGAAGACTATGCTGTGGATTCTCAACCTTGAATACAATAAATATAGTATTCTTTATTGTAGTTTTGCTTGTAACACTCAGTCAGTGAATATGGTAAAAGTAATGATTACGATGTCATTACGTCAGGTGGTCGGAAGGATTTAGTAAAGTTAACAATTTTGACAAATTCGAGTACAATTTTGTGTACCATCAAAAAAAATCTGGGTACGCCCCTGGCTCCTGCTGTCCCTCTTACAAAGTCTATTTTGTTTCCTGTTAACACTAAATAACAAAAATCTATTACTAACACACAAAATTGATCTATACGGGAAAACTGTACCATATTGTCAATCCAATCAATATCCGGATTGCCAAGACGCCCTCGGCATGAGTTCGAACATTCCCTTGATGCTGTTTTTGGTCAAATACCTTCTCAAGGGCAAATAAATGCTCACAGGGACCGATTAAGCCTTCTCCTCTTTGTCAATAACTGAGGCCGATCGTGCCTATTCCTCTGTGTCAATAACTGTGGCCGATCGTGCCTTCTCCTCTTTGTCAATAACTGAGGCCGATCGTGCCTTCTCCTCTTTGTCAATAATTGAGGCCGATCCTGCCTTCTCCTCTTTGTCAATAACTGAGGCCGATCGTGCCTTCTTCTCTTTGTCAAAAACTGAGGCCGAACGTGCCTTCTCCTCTTTGTCAATAACTGAGGTTGATCGGGCTTTCTCGTCTTTGTCAATAACTGAGGCCGAACGTGCCTTCTCCTCCTTGTCAATAACTGGGGCCGAACGTGCCTTCTTCTCTTTGTCAAAAACTGAGGCCGAACGTGCCTTCTCCTCTTTGTCAATAACCGAGGTTGATCGGGCTTTCTCGTCTTTGTCAATAACTGAAGCCGATCCTGCCTTCTCCTCCTTGTCAAAAACTGAGGCCGAACGTGCCTTCTACTCTTTGTCAATAACTGAGGCCGAACGTGCCTTCTCCTCTTTGTCAATAACTGAGGTTGATCGGGCTTTCTCGTCTTTGTCAATAACTGAGGCCGATCGTGCCTTCTTCTCTTTGTCAAAAACTGAGGCCGAACGTGCCTTCTCCTCTTTGTCAATAACTGAGGTTGATCGGGCTTTCTCGTCTTTGTCAATGACTGAGGCCGATCCTGCCTTCTCCTCTTTGTCAATAACTGGGGCCGATCGTGCCTTCTTCTCTTTGTCAGAAGCTGGAGCCGATAACGCCTTTTCCTTTTTTTCAATAACTTGAGCCGATCACGCCTTCTCCATCAGTGTTAATAATCACTGGAGCCCCTAGCACATACTTTCTTCATTAGAGCCACTAGTCACTGGAGCCGATCGTTCCTTCTCCATTCGTGTCAATCAATGGACGCGATTGTGAATTCTCCGTCAGTGTCAGTCACTGGAGCTAATCTTATCTTCTCCAATGTTGGACACCGACAGTACCGTGTGGCGAAAATCGCCTGGTGTGCCAACTATTTGATGGAAACCGTGTTATCTCAGGTTATCGAGCGGGCCTTATGCTATTCTACCGGGCCTGGTCGTATCCTATCGGGCCCTGTCTTATCCTATACGACCTTATCCTGTCTTATTCTGTCATACCTTATCTTATCGTGCCATGCCCTACTCTATCGTGCCATGTTTTATCCTGTCAGGCACCTACGCTATCCTGTTCCATCGTATCCTATCGGAAACTTTTCCTATTTTATCGTACTCTATCACGCCTTGTTTTATTATGTCGGGTCCTTTGTCTTATTCTATGCTATAGAGCCCCCTATCCTATTTTTGGGACCCTATCCTATATCTAGCGGATCCTATCCTATCCTGCCCTTTGTCGCCTATCCTTCCCTATCGAATGATATTCTATCGTACCATTCCCTAACCTCTATCGAATCTTATTTTACTCTACCGAACCCTATCCTTTCCTATCCTATCCTGTCGGGTCCTTTACTCTATCCTATCGAATCATATCCTACCGTACCCCACCCTATCCTATAGCGAATCCTATTCTATTCTATCTAACCCTATCCTATCCTATCCTATCCTATCGGGTCCTTTATTCTATCCTATCGAATCATATCCTATCGGACCATACCCTATCCTATATCGAATCCTATTCTACTCTACCGAATCCTATTATGTCCTATCGGGTCCCGTATCCTATCCTATCGGCCCTTTGCTGTATTCTGTTCTTTCGAATCCTATCCTATCGCACCTTATCATATCCTATCCGAACCTGAATTTTATCCTATCGGGCCCCTGTACTCTCCCCTTTTGGGCCCCGCATCCTATCCTATTGGTTTGGGAGTTGTTCAGGTGGAGACAACGTCATCACGCTGCCTTTGGACCATAAATTATTAGGGAGAGAGCACGCAGCCCTGCAAGCCTTATGAATTTTTACCGACACCTAAATTAAGCTTCTTACCTTTAATGCAATTCTCCAAACTGAACTTTATTTAACGCCGTTGCGCTGGGAGTGGTTGCCCATTTTCCCAAGCCAGTGGCTTATGTTTAATCGCTCATAGGCACAGATCTTGGCGTGAAAGTCAACGGACCAGGGACCAGTTGCATGAATTGTTGACGTTTCTAGCTGTTTAACGCCTGACGTACAGCTTTCCATCGGTTCTCAAGCACATATCCGAGAGGAGACTGGGCTCAAACTCGGATCATGAGCGCTGCTACAGTCAAGACACGATCGAGGCCTCGGCCTCGGCACCGCCTTCGTTGGGTCAATAATTTGTCCTTGTTGGGCTTAATCCGGATGTTTATAGTTTATCAGGTCGCAAACAATAAAGCTATTTCAGCCTTTTAGGCGTGAAGGAATTCATAATATATCAGTCCCTCTAGACAATAAAACTTTTAAAGCGTCCTTCCGTAATATCTGCAGGGGGATTTTCGTTAGAGTTTTCTCGGGTTGGATTTCCAGTTTGTTCCGGTAATTAGTTCCCATACACAATATACGGCACACAGTACTGGAATACTGGTCTAAAGAACCAATTTATGAGATAAAGAACATCGGCCTGACCAAGCTTCAATCATTCGTTGAAACTTTGCTGCTTAAAAAATTTGACACGTCGACCAACAAAAACACATGGTGTATCCTTGTGCTCATTTTCTTGCCAGATGTGTATATAGTGGTTAGTGCTGGTTCACTAATTTTTGGCACTCAAAAAGCAAGCAAGACGGTAATACTTTAGCAAACAAGAACGGTTGAAGGAAGAAATGATTCTTTTGCAAAAAGAATGATGGTGGAAAATCGGAACTTTGGAGCTCGTGGATGACATGAGCGCATGTACTGAATATAATTGATTAGTTCTTCGTTAGACTAGCAAGCCGTTTGTCATGCCATTCAACTGCCTTCGCACGACAATTGAATAAAAAAGCGGATGGTTAATAGTTGAATTTGAGGCACTGAAAAATACCACCGCAAATTTAACCGAATTTTAGCAACTGTCATAGTGAAAAAGATGGGAATAATATCGCCCAAGTAGCGACTCCCTATAACTTCTGAATCAGTAATCGATTTGGATCGTGGACTATCAATGGTTATTAAACAATTATTCCACTAATATCATAGGTGACAAATTACTCCTTAATTTTGGCGCGAAATTTCAGCGTTAATTTATAATTTCACATGTG
>JAOBYE010223768.1:1805-16935 GCA_025403585.1 Parazoanthus swiftii | reverse complement strand
CTTACACTCCACATTATGCAAAGTCAATGCTTAGAGCAATAAATTATGTGTTCTCAGTAACAACTTTATTGAAAAGATACTAAAGGTAGGACAAATTCATAAACTTTCAGATCCTTTTTGGTATTACTTGCAAAAGTAATCTGACCATTAGTTTTACGAGAAGTCAGAAACACAAGAGTTGATCTGTCACGTCACGACCATGTGACCTTACAAACCCTCAACTTCCGCCAGACATGCGCATCCGTATGGCTGCGGTATTCTTTCTTCCATTGCGGGCTCTTCACTTCCGGTTTCCGGATAAAAGCAATGGCAAAGAAAGAGCAGTTGTCGGGTCACTGTTTCAGTGCCTTCATACTTGTTGTTGTTCTACGAGCAGGTGAGTCACATATAGAACACGAATTAGGATGGGATGACGATATTGTCAGCGTCTTGTGACCTATATTGAGAAGTGAGTTGTCTCTCGTGAGATGCAATGACATATAAGATTTGACATATTAACAGATTGTTTGAGCGGCTACCTTACAGATTTTCTCTGGATGTTCTCACACGCTTTCTCTTTTAGCCTCTCCTCGCTTTATTGTCATAATCATTTTCAAGTTCAAATCACATGTATCGCTATTTGGATCAAAATATCGAACGGCTGCACCAACACTGATGCTATAGTCGATTGTATTAGCCAGTAACAAAACGAAGGAAGGACTGGATCAGAGCTTGTATAATAATTACATTTGTTATATGGCTGACTGATTTCGCATGCTGTGATTGGTCAATTTGAAGTCCGTACGGACCTCTAGTTCTGGAGCGGCTGTCTTTATAGCCTTTCTTGCTTCAAATAATCAACAAAGCCATATAAAAAACATCTTATTAGCTTCGTTTGTTCGGTCTGTACGGCAAGTTATGGATCCTTGGTTTTTTCCTTCCTTGTTTTCATGGCCAAAGGCTTCGCGCTTGGGCCATAAGAAGAAGGAAAAAACTCGGTACATAACTTGCCGTACGGACCTCGCACTCGGCTAATAAGAGGTGTGTATTCAATTTAGGTTATGAGAGACTTTGTACGGTTTGGAGGGATAGCTGCGTCATCACATTGTTGCTATCTAACCAAAGGCTTTCAGACTGGGTAAACTGACTCATTTTGATGTTATGATCGATTTCTTGTTAACTAGATTAATCAGATTATTTCGACTAATTTGGCAAACTCAGACCCAGTCTTTTTCTTGTCTAGTTATGCACATAAAAAACAATAAATCCTGGTCATCAGTGATAGCGACACTTTCCTTATTTTACATGTATCTTTCTATTCACATGTCTGTTTCAGTACACTAACCTGTTTGCATGAGGTTTGTTGCTGCTGTTCATTCCTCTTGGTTGAGTTTTTAAAGTTTCGTTTCCAAAACAATAAAAAGATAGTGTTACTCTTCTTAGCCAACGAGATTCTCTCAAAAGGCCAATAATGCAAAATTTGCGAAATGCTCATAACTCTTGAATAAATAATGCTTTTCTATTTTTGATTTGAGAATTTATCTGCTTTGTGTTCAACTGGGATTTGTGATGCGTTATTGTTATAACATGTAAACTTTTTGAAAAATTTTTAATCACTTCTTGTTCAAAAAATTTCAGACTTTATTTTCGGCAAAGACTGGTTTGTGTCTCGTTTCTATGGCAACGATGCTTCATCCTGTGGACAACCTAACAGTCCCTGCCACAGCATAAATGAAGTTCTTGATAGGTCCAAATGGAATGACGTCATCCATCTTGATGGTTTTATGATGTCAGTAGATCCTTACCCTTGTGGAACTGGCAATGTCCGATCGTTGATAATTGACAGAAGTCTCTCGTTGGTGGGCTATAGTGCGCCTGCGCATTTATTTTGCAGTGATGGCATAACGATCGGCAGCAAGGATGCTGACGCGCCAGTCACTGTTGCTCTGCAAGGATTGTCATTTAACCGAACACACCTTGATTTCCAAGGACGCTCCCTGACGATTGCAGACTGCTCCTTCAAAGACTGTTTCAAAGCTGTGTCGGTTGTATTAAACGAGCATTCGAGTGCCACAAAAATAAAAATGACGAATTTGCATTTTTTTGGAAGCATCGGGTGCCTTCTGGTAGATATGCACTCTGGATCCTCTTATATCTTGAACTTACAGCTTTCCATCTGGAACACTACTTTTCAAAGGAACGAAGCTATATCTTCTAAAGGCTTTCGCGGGATTCTGTCAATTCGAGATTTCGGTAACAGCAATTGGTTCACCAGCAATTCCACAACTGTTTCGTTTTTTGCCAGTTTTCGTCACGTTATGTTCTACCAAAACAAAGGCAGAGTAATGGAAGTGTCGTTGTCACGTTGGGGAGTGACCAGAGAGGAGTATGAGGACGTCCATTTTATCGGCAATGATGCTGTCGGAAATTCCTCAACCACTACAAGTCTTTACACATCACAAGCAAACCTTTCTACTGTCGAGTTCCACCGCGCAATCTTTAAAGATAATGAGGAAATACGCTGTGTCAATATCACGTCTCCTCGGATTGTGTTAAATGTCAACGAATGTCTTTTTTCTGGTAAAGGCACATTTAGTGGCGACGGAGGAGCAATAAATATTGTAGCTCCGCTTTCACTTGAATTATTTGTCACAGACTCCAGGTTTTCGGATTTTAATTCCGAATCGTCATTAGGTGGAGCGCTTTATGTATGTGCAAAAAAAATGAATACGACTCTGAGAAACCTCTTCTTTTTTAACTGTATGGCTTTTGACGGTGCGGCTTTATATATCTATGGAGATGAAGACGGTTTCTATCAAGTGATAAAAATCGATAATGTGCGAGTGTTTAATTGTAGCTGTAACTATTATTTTTACGAGTACAGGATGTGCGGTACGTTTTATCTAATTGCGAGAGGATCTGCAGCTATTACCGTTGCTAATAGCTTGTGGGAAAACTGTAACAAGTACTGTGCTGTATCATCCTTTGGAGGACAGAAAGCGAAAATATTGATATCCAATGTACGAGTTGTCGACAGTTTTGCCATTGCTTTACTGTTAAAGTCGTTTGGTAAAGTGGAAGTTAAACACTCCGTTATCTCTGCAACCAAGCTCTGGCGTGAAGGGGCAGCCGTGATTCTTCATGACATAACGAGTTTACGTTTGGAGAATGTAACTTTTCAAAAAAATACTGGACGCGCTTTGCATATTGTGGCTTCTTTTAATGATCCACGTGTAAATATTTTTATGAGATTCTGTATGTTCCATGAAAATTCGGGTGGACATTTGGTTTTGAAAGGCACAGACAGCATTAAACAGCTACTAACCTTTGAACTTCATGATTCAACGTTTTCAGGATGGCCCGACGGTCCTTTATATGTTGTTGATACGGCATGTTTAATCTGTATTTTCCTTGGATGGTTTGATGTTGGTCAACCAACAGCAGCTGATATAATGCTTAATAACGTCACGTTAGGACTAGGCACGAGTCCGATCAGACATTCTAACGAAGACCTCGAACAGAAAAGAAGTGCCATATTTTTAGAGCAAAAGTATGGAAAGTCAATGGTAAATATTCACATAAACAACTCAACGTTTCAGAACACGCATAGCGAAGCCTATGCAGCTGTTGCAATTATGTTTTCTCAAACAACACCGCAGTCTCCCGGATGCAAAATGACATATCCCGTATGGAATCAGACAAATTACGTGACAATAGAGAACACGATTTTTAAAGGGAACACTGGAAGTGAAGCGGGCGCTCTTTTAGTCCAGAACGCCAACGCTACATTAAGAAATTGTAAGTTTGAAGATAATTTCTCCGCTCGTGGAACTCACATCTATCTCGCCCAAGGGTCTGCAAGCCTTGATATCATTAACACCGAGTTTTATCAATATTCGGATCATCTAAATGCAGTACACTTCAATTCGTTTATCTATTCTGACAGCCAGAACTCGTTGGTGCTGCATAACACAATGCTCAAATCTGATTCTATCAATGATGTGAGTTACCTCATTACTCTTTCTGGAGGTGGCTTCTTCTCTGTAGACAAGTCTAATACCATTATGTGTTCTGTTGGCGGAATGCTCCGTTTAAGCAATTTCACTCGTGTAATGGGAAGCTGTGTCAAGTGAACGTTACAATTTTTACCATCTCATGTAAGATTTGTAATCCGGGATTCTATAGCCTCCAAAGAGGAACTTCCAGTGGACTTTCCGTTTGGGAGGACTTTGTTTGTCATCGCTGCCCCTACGGTGCAACATGCACTAAGAACATCAAAGCGAAGAATGGCTTCTGGGGCTCGTTCGTGAATCTGAACAATGGTTCTTTGGTTTTCGATTCCTGCCCCTTTGGTTACTGTTCCTCGCCTCCTCAGCGCATGCTCGAAAAACCGGTGTATAACTACTGTAACGGAAACCGAACGGGACGTTTGTGTGGTGCGTGCTCCGAAGGCTTCACGGCTTCGTTAATCTCGAGTGCTTGTGTCGAGAACAACTATTGCCGTCCGTTCTGGTACGTACTTGTAGCAGTTTTCCTTGCTTTATTAATGGCGATTTACTTGGTAAAAAGACCCCCTGTTGTTCCTTTCCTTTTTGGCCAGGTTCTTTGGTTCAGACCAAGACCTGAAATCAACAGCTTACACACCGGTAACCATACAACGGGCTACATCAAAGTTTTGTTCTATTTCTATCAAGTGGCAGGCTTGCTCTTGTTGGAGGACACGGAAATGGATGTGTTGTGGGCCCATTATATTCTATCAGTGATGAAGCTGTTCAATTTCCAGCTATCAGACCGGGAGGGAAAGTTGTCCACAGTCGGTTGCCCTGTGTCGGGGCTGACCGCAGTGATGAAGGAGCTCCTTCCGGCAGCTGGCGTGGTTTGTGTGTTCTGCTGTATTGTGTTAGTCTACTGCTCGGATCGCATGTACAAGAAAATGCGTGGCCATTTTTGTCCATCCTCGGCTCCATACACCGCTGCTGCATTGGAGGTGCTTCTCCTGGGTCACGTGACACTTGCTAACGCGTCGCTCAAGTTCCTAAACTGTGTTAATGTTGGCTCGAACCGAGTCCTTTTCATTGACGGTGAAATCCAATGCTGGCAGTATTGGCAGACGGCCATGGTCGTGTTCACAGCTTGCTACTTGATCCCGTTTGTCGTGGTGCTGGGCGTCAGCGCAAGAGGTCTAATACATGGCTATATCAACGTGCGCCAGTTCCTCATCGGCTGTATCTTTCCATTACCCTTTGTTGTGTACTGGTTGGCCCATTTGAAAACAAAGAAGATATCCGACAGTCAAGAGAAAGATGAAACTACAAAGGCCGTATTGGGAGTATTGACGGCTCCATTCCGAAAAGCGAGTGGGGAAAATGTTGGAACCGTGTACTGGGAAAGTGTTCTGATTGGTCGGCGACTGGCACTTGTAGCACTCCATTCATTCATTCCTCAACACCTTCCTCGGTACCTCATCCTACAGTTTGTTTGTCTGATGCTGTACGTTCACCATTCCTCCGTCAAACCGTACGCACACTCGCTCACCAACCGGCTGGAGAGCGCTTCTCTGCTCTCGCACGTTGTCTTAGCAACATTTAGCATCAGTCAGGCAGCGTTGAACTCAGCTGGTGCAGTTCCAGAAGGTCCAAACGAGACGCTTTTTAGAATTTTAGATTGGATTAGGGCTGCTATCCTTGGCCTTGTACCGGTTAGTTTCGCTATTCTCGTGTTGTTAACGATGGTGTCGCTGGTAATTCGTATCCTTTACACAGTAACCTCGTATCAGTATCGTTATTTTGTAGCAAGGTACAAGAGAGCATCTTCATCAGATGAGCACCACACCCGACTTTTGGAAGAATCGTTATTGACTTCTTCCTACTCTCCCTAAGTTTGCCATAAACTTCACCCGGAGAATAAGAGACAAGTAGCTTAGAGTTTACTATTGTGTAAGTTCCTATTATAACAGGTTCCCAGCTGCGATGTAAGCTGGTAGATACGTTTGATCCAATGAAGAGCACTTATTAGAAATTGCTTGATGACTAAAACTCAGCTGAAAACGGTGTTGAGATTTGCAAGTTGAAACTTAACGTTGAAGCGAAAAATAAATCCTACAAAAAGGTATGTGACCTTACAAACCTAGAAGAAAAAGTTAAAGTGTTTTTTCATCTGGGATTGACATTTTTCGTGATAGGGAAGAAAATATGAACAGTTCAAAACGAACAGAACAAACAGTTGCTTGACAGGGTATTACAAAGAAAACTAGAAAAAAGCGAAAGCAAAAGAGCTTTCAATCAACGGATTTGAGAAAAATTAAACTTGAAAGCAGATATTGTCTCTGCCCATAGAGCCTTAGCTAATACATTGGTTTAACGTGAATACTTAGGAATGTTGCTATATCTTGTAATTCTAAATCCCTGCCGCAAACACTGGCGGTTTGCCACTATTAGTTAACTCCGGCAAAGTTTCCGCTGTTTCCCATTAAACTGCGGGGGTCGTTTAGATATGATAGATGAACCGTACCTATTTCTTGTTTCGCAAGTTGTAAAGTCTTTTCTGTCACTTGTTCGCCCGCGAGAAACTGTGTCGAAATCTTGTTTTACATGAGGAAGCTGTTAGTCTAAATTTCCTAAGGTCGCCTGAGATCGCCATAGATTGCTCAAGACTACGGCGATTTTAGGACCCTGTTTGACGACGACATCCATATCCGAGTATGAAATGCCCCCGAACTATGCATCTCGCGCGAGAAATCGTCTTTATAAACGCACTGCTGTTGTGTGGAGATATTTCTTTGAACGCTGGCAAACCGAATTTGGCCTGCCTATTATGTATGAAATCCATCAAGGAAAATCAACAGTATAGAACACTCTCATAATACGCTCCAGTGGCCATGAACAAAAGCTTCGAGTAGAGGCCAGTAGGGCCAAAATACAGCAAATGTGTGAGAACATGGTGCTTCGCCTCGACTTGAATTTGTTATTTATGGTCACTGAAGCAAATTATGAAAGTAGTGTATTCAAAGCACTCGACATGTCAGCAAGGTCTCAATCTTAAATGCTTTGGTCCTGACTTTGAATTGAGCAATGAATGAAACCTGTGTGCAATCAAAAGGTCTCCATTATCATAAAAGGAGAGCACGTCTTCGGAATATTTATTACTGCCATCGAAACTAAATGACCTACCGTGAATTGCCGCCAAAATATCAGAAGTCTGACGGGAAAGATTGCTGAACTGCGCCTCATTTGCTCAGAATTTAGTTCTGGAGTTCATCTGATAATTGAGCTCACAAGGACATCACGGACTCTTAACTTCGGGGCTTACCGGCTCGGTCCAAGAACCTTACGACTGACGTCATAGGGTTCCCTGAGAGGTGCACAAATGATGTCACAGTGTGAGCAATGATGCCTCGTTTTATTTGGGATTCGGTACGTACTTACACTTAACCCTACAAAATTTACTTCAATTATGGGAGGTGAATTGACTTCATTAGCGTGCTCGACGTCTGGTTAAAGTCAGGTATATTGATCTGAAATGTTTAATTTAACTCCAATAACTAAAACATATTTTCCAAACTATAAATAGAAAAGTATAACGCTACAATACTGTCAGTCGTTGGTTCTTTCATCGAGGTAGAGCCAATGATCTCGTTGGTTTTGGGGTTGCCGATCTCGAGAATTTGAGTGTTGAAGGGTTATGTCAATCTATTTGCCAAAATCGCGCGTAGAGCCTAGTGGGAACTTTTTACAGACTTCTGACTTCACCTGGCCACTCCGACCAGAATCAGAAACCTTTAGTTGTACGGGGATGAGGGACACTCGACATACCAAGGGTGGTCTGGGGGCATGCTATCTCGAGAAAATACTGGAATTTTAGTCTAGGAAATCGTTAAAACTTCAAACTGTGTTGAATAGTGAAAACCTGAGCAAAATGTGGGAGGAACCGCCCCCCACCCCTCCCTCTCTGCGGCCCCTGCTTCCTAAGGTAATTTCCAGTCAAAAATATCGCTTGTACGTCTCAAATAGTCATTAATTATCATGAACTCATTCGTTTCATTTTTTATTGGCCTCTTGTTCACGTTCCATTCCTCATGCTGTTATGCCGTGGTTATACATGCCGTATTCCAGGCTTGCCTTCCTGTCTTCTTTGACTCCTCTCCGAACAAGGCAGATGATCGCAATTAAAGCCATGAGGAGCAGGACTGATAACACCACAACACCTGCGAGCAAACCCTTAACGCTTAGATCTGGCGAAAGAATATAGAAAAAACAAATCGGTCAGCGGAAGTCGTGCGAGAATTGTAATCACACTGATACAACTAGCCTCCAATGCAGCCGCGGCGAGGGAAATAAGGCGGCCGCATTGGAGGCTAGTTAATACCAAACACAAAACATTACTTTAAACTTGTTCGACTGAAACATGTTGGTACTGTTACGTGTTTATAGGTTTTCACGCGTTGTAAAAGAAGCATTTGAACGTCGTAACGATAAAGCAATTTGTTTGTACAGTGTTTTCTAAACTGTCAAATTGTTTTTTAATCGTGATTGGTTAAAACCTGTTCAGCGAGTAGTGTAAAAGCGGCATTAGTCGTATATTTCAAGTTCAGAAACTTGAGTTAAAACTTCGACTGTTTGTCATAATTGTCTGAGATCTATACACTACTTTCATAGTTTGCCCCAGTGACCATAAACAATAATTTCAAGTCAAGGTCAAGTTCCAAGTTTTCACTGACATTTGCTGTATTTTGGCCCTGCTGGCCTCGACTAGAAGTTTTTGTTCATGGCCACTGGGGCGTGTTATGAAAGTGGTCCATCAGATGGAGGATAATGAAAAACAACCAACTTGTAAGTTAATGGAAAGTTAATAGAAACACTACCTTTTAACTCATCATCTAAGGTTTCACCCTTGGGAGTGGTCTGTTCGAAGTCTGGTTTTCGTGTCGCTTTGACCAGTGTCTGTACCAAGTTATTCCAGAAACGCATCTTTTCTGGCCGCATTTTAGATTTTACCACCTCATCCGGCTTGAGAGCTAAGTACTGCCTTCCTTGTGATGTGTACACCGGCCATAGTTTGGACGTATTTCCTGGGGTAGGGTTTCTGTTTGCAAAAAGAGAGAATGCTGTAACATTCCGAAAATACTCCCTACCCCAAGCGCCCCCCATCCGAATATATGTCAACCCCCAATTTATGTAAATTTGCTTTAACTGTGGTATTATGTCGCCATAATTTTTGATTCTTTAAATTGAAGTCGACATAATATGACATAATTAAACGCGAGTTTCGATTTCAGGTGAAACGCCCCCTTAAGAAAGCTCTTGACTAACATTTTATAGTTAATCAACCTAGTTTCAAACGCAGAAATACTTCAGCAAATATATTTAACTTTCAAAATTCGGAAATAAAAGCCGGGAGCACAACTAATAGAGCGAAATGGTTATGAAACTCGGCCAGTTTCTTTGTTATAGGTTTTTGTTCTCTATTTCTTTTGTTCGTTGGCCTTGACGGTGCACAAAACACAAAAGGTATTGAAATACATATGAACAACTAATCAGTAAAAATATTTTGGCTCACACATTGAAACAAAGCAATGGTGCACTGTCACGGTTCGTTCAACCTAAAACAAAGCCGCTTTGTACACTCCTTTTGTAATTGTTGAGTTTCAAAACCAGTTTGTTCCATGCCGGGAGTTACGAGTCTTTGATCAGAAGCTTCCCTTCTGCTTTGTGTGCAAATACTTTACCCAGTTTTGGCGAAGTCGCTCCATAGTCGTATATACAAGCGGCTAAACTGCACCTCAGTGTTATTCGGGTCTGCAGAGCTGTTCAGCAACGGATAACCAAAAATATACTTAAAATCCGCTCCGTGTTGCACGCCTCGCCATGGACACGGGTCTTTCGGAGCGAATTCTAGCTGGTATACGTATGAGATCACGTCAAATTGCGCGAAGTAATCCGCAGTTTGTATTAAGGGTGCTCTGAAAGCAGCATCAGTAGCAAGGTCTAGTAGTTGGGCTCGGTTGATTTCTGGGTCGTCAGGACTGGACCAGTCAGTGTACTCGTGAATAATTGCTTCCTCAACAGCATCAGTTTGGTTACGGACCCAAGTTGTGTTGCGGACCAGTTCGAGAAACGTTGAACGATTGACGCCTTTCTTTATGCCAGGAACAGCAGTCGGCTTAAATACTAAAAATGCAAAATCCGCGTTAAACTTTCTGTTTGTATATGTAGACGGAAGGGGAAGCAGAGAAAGAACTCAGCAAATCGCGGGAACTCAAAGACAAACAGTTTAAAATTCGTGTTTCTTCATTAGGTGTGCTAGAGGTGGTGGCCTTAGGGTTCTGCCAAGATTAGAGGACAACCAGCGACTTTCAAATTAATCGGCACGTCCGAGATGTCTAAAATGACTGAGCTGGCGTTCAAAATGTCCTGTGAAAACTAAGCTAAATAAACAGATACCGCAAGACCGGCTGCACGCCTTCGGTTTTATTAAAATTGTTAATTGCTTACCTGGAAACTCGGTGAAAAAGACACTTTCATCTCCTTTGGTGATTACGCTTGCATTGCGACTGAAGTTTCCTTCCCTCGAGAGATTTTGGTACTTGTCTAGGGAGGCAAGTGTAAAGCGCATTAAAACACCTATTAATGGAAAAATTTAGTTTGTTACAGCGGTATGCATTATCTGATTTGTTAACCATTACATGTTTTAAGCAAATGAAAGATCTTCGCAGTAAAGTACTCAACTTAAGCAGTTGAGAAGATCTTTCATTTGCTTAAAATGTATATCCGCAGTACAAATATATGATTTTCATATATTCATTTCATTACATGTTTTATCATAAAAGTTACAATTTCCTCAATTCTGATTGGTCTATTTATCTCTCTAGCATTAATTAATTTGTCTGTCAACTGTCCGATTATACTGAGCTTGTTATCTGGTACTATGCAATTACAAGTTTGTTGTTGGACACTTGAATAAACCAATCACAGCCTGACTTTTTGGCTCATGAGCCAATCACAAGTAAGTAAATAATCACCATGACGATAATAACTCACCTCTCAGAACAAGCAAAACTGAGCAGTTTTCCTCTGTCAAGAATTCATTCTCTTATAGCAGTGAGTTCTACTCAAAGCAGATTGACATGGCAATGCCAGAGACTTGGTATAGTACTAGTAGTAAAGACCACTTTCATATACGCCTCATTGGCCATGAACAAAAACATCGAGTCGAGGCCAGCAGGGCAAAAATATAGCAATTGTATGAAAACTAGGAGCTTGACCTCGACTTGAAGTTATTGTTTATGGTCACTGGAGCAAATTATGAAAGTAGTGTATTGGTAGTAGCTTTTTCCAAAGACTAAATACACTAAACTTCCATAAGCATAAACACTAAAACTAAAATTGTGACTTGAAAAAAAACTCTATATAGTTCTCTAGTTTTTCTCGGAAATTGTAATATTTAAAATAACTTGGTAAGAGGACTTCGCGTCGTCCAATTCGGACTCCCTGTCATCACTCACGTGATTACAGACCCAATTGGATTCCACTCAGTCCTTTTACCATTTCTAAAAAGACTGAGGATAACGCTGCTTGCACCACGTATGAAATCCGAACTTTTGGGCCGAAATTCCATGAGATGCCGGGACTAACTTTGCCATAAAAGGCTCTAGCAACGATTTAAGCATTTTAAAATTTTCTAATTTATCTTTAGTACATTATAGGTAGAAGCAATAAGAATTGCATTTTTGGCTTATCACATATGAATTAAAAGGCAAGCATTTCATAACCTTAACTATTTTCTTACTGCTTACCTGGAATCTCGGCGAAAAAGACACTCCCATCTTCTTTGGCGATTCCGCTAATGACGCTTACGTTGCGACTGAAATTTCCTTCCCTCAGGAGATTTTGGGGTTCGTCTGGGGTGCCGTGTGTGAAGCAAAACATGTGTTATAACAAAGAAATTTTGCTTCTTATAGCTATCAGCTGGTTGTTTTGGTTAACCATTTCTTTACTAGGCATACTTGTGTTCACAGCATGTCTGAAGCCCAAACTTTTGAACCAAAATTTTATAACATTTCACTGAATTTCCCTTTTGAAGGCTGTATGCTTCATGATTGAAAATGTAGGTAGCTCTCTTCATACTTTCATCTCTTTATTCTATACAAAAGGTGCAAACTTATACAGGTTTGTAAAATCCCAACAAACGCGTCTAGAACTACGAAGCACGTTTTCGTTTGTAATTCTACGTCAAGAAGTTGTTAATTAGCCATATCTTGACCTTCTGATACAACTAGGTGGAAAAGGGAATAAAGGTTCTCCAGTCTTCAATTCTCCGCGGTGCCTATAGCTAAAAATTGCAACAAACTTGTAAAAAGCGAAAGCTACGTCAAAGGTTTTACAGATATCAGAGATATCTTGGGAACAAGACAAAAATGGCGCTTGAGTAACCATGTGAGCTGTTGCTCGATTAAGAAGTTTCCCCAAGTACCGGGGATTGTCTTTTTCCAGTTATCCAAAAAATACACTGTTGTACCCGTGGCTAACTTTTGTTAGTTGCCCAAAATCATCGTCTGAAATGTCGTAGCATCTTGGCATAAGTCAACATACATTTGAATTTATGAAGTCCTTAATTTTGTTAATGTGAGCGCGCAGCTCAAAAAAGAGAAAAATGGCAAAATAGCTTCAACTGTTAAATTTTCAAGTCAGCTAGACTTCAGAGACACTATTTTGCTTTTTCAGTAGTTAGAATTGTTTAGAATTGACCTCAAAATGAATGCAAACTCTTGGAAGTCAATTTTTTCTCCCTATAATATTTACCACCAATTGAAATTTACAATGACTGGTTTTGCGTTGTTTAGAGGTTTCAGGCCCGTAGGCAGGGGGCGTGCGCGTACGCACCCTCCCCCCACGGACCCAAAAAGGTCCGCAGTCGGAGGTTTAATAAGACCATGAAGAAGCCTAAGTAGGTTTATCGTAACAGTTGGTGCTACCGTAAGTCGAAACGAAAAAAAACGGCAATAAGAAGTGTGTTTGTCCAATAAACTTGGCTTTTAAGAGTCCAAGTTTACGAAATTTGCACCCCCTCCCCCCCAACAACAACAGTCCTGCCTACGGGCCTGGGTTTTGAAAAAGACTCTTTTTTTTTCATTCCTTACTGGACTATAGTCATTAGACAAAGATGGGCTCCCAGTGAGATAGTAAAGCTTTGTAAATACAATCGTACTCACACCGAGACACACACACACATAAATGTATTTGCAGGCGACACACAGTCACTTTTCTCCTTTACTATCTTTACTAACTCACCAGTGAGAACTTGGCCGTCTATCACGGGGCCAATGGCTGGAAGACCAAGTCTTCCTTTCAGCATCAGCTGCGCTTCGTTTATTTCCTCAAATGTTTTGTTTCTTAGACAATCTTGTAAACTGGACAACTCATGGCATCCTATCTTGTTAGAAAACTTCCTGAGTTGTGCCAAATAAAATTTAAAATGCAAAAATTACGCCCTGTACATTAGATATAAACGTACCTTAATGTGAACTGACCTAGCCGTCCCTGACTGGAGTATTTCAAGTTTGCTCTTTCTTATGCTTAACTTAATTCAATTAACAGTTCTTCGAACGAACATTTTGAGTAGCCACAAAGCACTTATATTACAAGTGAAACTAAAATCATTTTATGCTCTATAGCTTACATTATTAATATGCACAATGATGATAGGTAAATATTATGACTCATGATACAAAATTTCTTAATTTAAAAATATACGTGCTAAATGTAAAAAAAATGACGAATTCCACTTTGTTAGAAAGATGCTGTGATTTGTGAAATCATTCAGTAAACCTTTGGTCTTAAACAAAACCCATTTCTTTTTGACTTTTCCCTCAAATTTTAAACTTGAACTCAATTATACAATTTATAAGTATCACATGCAGTGTTAATCAAGATCACAAGAGCGTGATACCGTGCAATATCTTCCGCTTCGCTCTGCTTCAACCATGCGTATATCCCCGTGGCCTGACCATTTTGCGTTATCGCTCTCTGGAACAATCCACTCGCCAGGGGGGACAACATCAAAAGACTCGTGCTCATTCCCCCACTAGAAAGACCAAACACGGTCACTCGACTTGGATCTCCACCAAACCTGTATAAAAGCAAAACACGGATTAGCGTGCGATGTTTATTTATAGACTTTTGACTGCAAAGGACCATGCACGCGACGTAGGATAAACAGAGGCCTTCTGAATCGATGTTTTAGAAATTTTTAAAAAAGTAGCACGGCCATTCGAAATTATTAGCCATTAAACCTGCCCCCCGACCCCCCCCCCCCCCAAAAAAAAAGTGACGTTGTGATCACCCAGCATCTAGACATTTTTACTATATGTTTGTGGACATAGCTGCATTTTCAAGATTGAATGTTTTGTTGTCCAGGTCTTATAAGCCACATTCGCAGACATGCGCAGAAGAAGGTAAGCTGATTAGTAATCATAGCAGATAGGGTGGAGAGGATGAAAGGATTCGGGCGATAATTTCTGAAAGAGGATAATGACAAATGTAATTAGAAATGTCACAACTTAATGTAAGCAGTTGTTCATCAAAACTCTTACTTTGTTCTGCTCATGGTTGTCAAAGTGGCTTGCACGCATTTTAAACAGCACGTCTATAAGACCACAGTCTCAAGAAGCAGTCGTATCTCAGTCGGTTCGATCCTCGGTTTTCGACTTTCTTCTGATCCGTGTAGCTTTAGCTTTAATTACCAATAAAACGGAGCACTGACAGAGGAAGGGGGTAAAGTACATGCACACCGAATGCCACAAGTTTATCAGTTAATTTAAAACTGTCACGTGTTACCCTCGTTAAGCAAAGTCGTTTTACCTTTTTACCTTTTGCCAAAAAACGACCAGCATGCAAGCACCAACCTCAACCTCGCGATCGTACATAAAATTTCCCTTTATATTCTCTTACCAAACAAGTATAAGAATTTCAATGACTATAAGAAGACGAAGAGTGTGCATGTATGAAACACGGAATGTGTTACCACATGATACGTTACGGCACGGAGTGTGTTACCACATGATACATTACAGCACGGAGTGTGTTACCACATGATACGTTACGGCACGGAGTGTGTTACCACATGATACATTACAGCACGGAGTGTGTTACCACAT
>JAOBYE010223657.1:0-16936 GCA_025403585.1 Parazoanthus swiftii | reverse complement strand
CTTTGGCAAAAGAAAAAAGTTTTCTAATTTGATATTTTTGAGTAACAAAGGGTCCTAAAAAGTATGTATGTGTTACTCTTACAACAGTAAAAGTTTGGTTTGAAGTGGCAAATGTTCATTTCCCACAGTTTAGCGAGGTTTTAATACTTTAGGAATGGACATTCTGGGAACAGTGCAACTTCTTTGCAGGTGTTTTTCAGGGTGTTTTTCTGAAGAAAAAAAACGTTATGAGCACCCTACACCAACAGAGGGTGGCACCACTTACCCGTTTGTTGGTAAAAAAGTTGTGGCACATGCCTCCATTCCCAGGAGTGTACTTTTTTTACCCCAGTGTAAAAATAACACTGAACATTAACAAAAAAATTGATTTTGTCGTCAATTTTTATATTTGTCTATTATTTTCAAAAACTGCTGTGTTGATCGATTTTATAAAGATTCATTAAAAAAAAATAGAATAACACTCAAATAAACTGACTATTTGGGGGCTTGACTTAGGACAGTCATATGCCTATTTTGGAACAAATGAGTTAGCAAAAGGCAAAATGTATGACAAGTTTAACGGTTCTTAATACTTATCTGATTAAAATTAAACCTCAAAATTGCCTTTGTTTTATGAACTATCAGCAGACTCCCAAGCATTTTCTGCTTGTACGAAATATTGGATGCAAAAATGAGGGTGTTCAGATGCTAAATAACATCTTGGCATGTATTGGCTTTTGGGGCTAAATATATGGATTCTCGCTGGTACAGTAATATCAGATACAAGAAATTATTCAAGCATTAGAATGTTTGTATATTTTACACCTGCTTGACTATTTTGGGTTTTCTTTAAAATAGTCTGTGTTTTTTGAATATCAAATTTACTAGTATGAAGTATTTGACAAAGAGAGAGGTAAATAGTTTTAAGGGCAACAGCAGCAGGCGAAGATGTTCAAGAGAATTCCTAGCAACCAATATTGAACATGCTGACTTGAGATGGGTGGCTTATTAGTTCAAGTGTTTTATGCATATGCTTGGAACACCCAATCAGTGTCACAGTGTTTACATGTAATCATCACAACTCAACAATGCAAGAGCTTGATCAGCACAAGTCCTTATAATTACTGTGCTATTTGTAGACGCCAATGCTCACCTGTTCTGGGTTAAGTCCTGGAGGAACCCACACATATTCCTCCAGTGCACATCCACTATCATCATCGCTTGCCAGACTAGACTGATGAACATCAGCCATGTAGACATTTCTTCCTTCCTTCACATCGTCAGCCATGGTAATATGGTCCTCCCTTGGACACTTACAGTGCCGGCAAATTTTCCTTCAAGAAAAGAAGAGAGCCTTATGAAATTCGTAGTCATTACTTCCCATGACATTGATTTGCAAATAGCCATGATATGACATACATTTGTGCAACTATGACAATACATAAAAATGAATACTTGCTAATGCATCAACCACTACTGTCTTCTAATGGGGAATAAAGTAGTTGTCAGAAATATTGGACGGTCTTGTATGTCACTTTCGTGATATTGATGCACTAAAATATGTCAAAAGAACTTAGAAGTGTCGGTGTTCTTACGTGAACCAAATTACTTCACTATAAATGTGTCTAGAATTATTAATAGACTACCGTTCTGAAAAACTTGGATCCAGTTTTATGCTGCACTTTCCATTCACGTCCATAGACAGAATAGTAAATTCCATTTGGCTTTGATAAAGAACCAATACCAACAGTAACTCATAAATGATAAACGAAATGTTGAAGACTGTGAAATCAGGTTAATGGCAGAATTAGTAACGTGTGAAAGCCACTGTCATAACTGTATGCAGCGCAGCCATAAATTTCAAACCGTGACCTTCATGCCGTGTTTATGGCAGAGTTTGAATTAGTGGTGCCGTCGTGTCTGGGGCATCACCAACACAAGTTGGCATTTGAATCATGTCACCCAAGAGATACAATAGCGGTGATCTATTTACAAGTCGAAGCGATGCAACTGTTGCCTAAGTTGAAATATCTTGGATACTATACCATTAACGAGGAATGCAGTATTAAAATGGATTTGCTAGAAGCTCCCAGTTCTGTGTTTGAAGTGCTTAGGGGGTATTATCAAAACTAACTTATCTCCCAAGTCCTGACATGACAGTACAAACTTGAAGACTCGGAAAATGAACAGATGTGATTTTCTAATTCTGATATAAACAAGAGTCTTTCCAAAAATAATTCACAAAGAAATTAACACTTTCCGTGACACAGTTTCAGAATTCAATTTCCCTGAATAAAGCGATTAACATTTCTAAAGCACACTCGTACTCTGGGAAATACTTACACCGTGTAAAGACTTCCGTTTTAATTTGTATTATAAGTCAACAAGTCCATCATATTTTTGTTTTGAAAAACTCTTGAGATTTAAAAAGATCTGAAATCAAATATAACTCCTGCAGTTATTGTACATAATGTGGACAATGTAGTCTAAGTTCGTGAGTTAGAACAAAGGAAATCTTCAGCTGTTAAAAGTGTATCTTAAAGTAACAAAGCCAGCGTGGGAAAGAAAAAGAAATATTGATCTGCTAGTCAAGAATTGAATAGATGGAGTCTTTTGAAAGCAGATTTATTTAATTTAGGACATCCGAGACTTAAATTTATAGTTTTAGTTTAAAACTAACAAAGCATTGCTAGACCGGATAGCGAACGATTGAAGCACATGTTATGGCCTCGAGGCTTTCCGCCATTCGATTTGCATTCGGACGTCAACCAAAAGCATTACAAAGCAAGCGGTCGGCATCAAACTGTACTCTCTGTTTGATTAGAAACTGAGTCAGCAGGTTTTGTATAATCCTTTTAATATCAGAAAAACCAATTATGAGAAGTGTAAAGCAATAGTTAGCCGTGTAAATACACCTGCCCATTTCCCTGATAAATTTAATTTGTTACCATTTTACTATATCCTTTGTCGCGAAACACAATTCAACTATCGACAGATTTAATTTATTTTGATTGAAAATAATATGTTGTGTTCCTTGCTAACTGACTCTGAAAATAACATTGGAAGTAACTCGAGATATGGCGGGAACCTTGCTTCTTCGAGTCAATAAACATTTCTTTAATATTACGACTTATGTTTGACGAAATTTAGTTTCGGTGCTTTTAATTATGTTTGTTGAAGATACCGATTAGGTTTTCAATTGATTTTCTTTCAAACAATGTAACAAAGAGGCGGAAACAATGTTTCAAGCACTTAAGCCTTTGAAATGCGCCATACTCTCTTGAAAATGTTCCTGTGTTTAACATCACATCTCGGCTGGATGGACGAGTTATGTAGTACAAGTAATTGAAAACAACGGCGACAGATCATTTGTCATAAAATGTGGATTTGGGGACAACTGTGCACTGTTTTTGTGTCGACATGCCACGTGTGCTTATTTGGCAACTCTTCATTAAGACTGTTGCTTGTAATAAATCTTCTTGTGGTTTACCATCATTTTAACTCATTGAGTGAAAAATGCATCAATAGAATGCACTTTGAATGTCACAGAAAGTGTGCCGTCACTTCATTTGAGCACTGAAACAAATTGTGACACGTAATGAAGAGTGCTGTTAATTACGGGAGACAGCTTCTAAAGCGCGCAGCGAAGTCAGTTTTTTTTTGTCAAATGGAATTTCAAACTCTTATTTGGTAGAGTTTAGGGCATGCAGTCGGCACTTCAACGCTTCCCTCGATACCTTCAAGAGCATTTCGAAGAATCACGCAAATTATTGGCATAAGGAATCCGTCAATGTTTTCCGCAGGGGAAAGAAATTAATACCATTCTATTGAGACGCATAGCTTGACCTATTTTACTTTCAACACATGCAGATTAATTAAGCTCAACCTTGCAATCCGTGATTTACTTTCTTGAATCCAGGCTTAGCTACCTCAATTGAAGGACCGGGAGCGAATTTAAAAAACTGAAACTCGAACGAGACAAACCAAATTAGCAGAAAAGTAACTAGTAAGATATAAAGATTTCCAGTAAGCGATAATTTTAAATTGGTCCTTGTTCTACGGGAATTGCTCATTTCTGCTGTGAAAACCTGCTGATTGACTGTTAAGCGATTCCTGAGCTGTCAACAAAGTTGAAAAGAAAGAAAAACAAACAACTCAAAGTTAAAGAAATATCACAGTGCTTCTAAGAATTATCGTGGTGTATTGACTACATGGTCGGTAAATGTGTTGTTTTTCAGCTCCATTCTTTGCTTTCCTCTTTGCATGTTGGTCGGAAACTCCTCGCAATTTTTTTCCAATCAAAGTGTTCCGAGACCGCAGATAGTTATCGGCACCAAATCCCGCAGTTTCCGGGTGAAAAAGGCCAGGCCAAAAAAACAAGGCGTCATTTAAAATTATTGTTCATTAGGAACGTGTTTGCAGACATATCTATATGCGTGGTGTAGAAAAAAGATTAAAAGAGACCAAAATGTCTCGGGGAGCGCTAAAAAAAGTCGGACAAGTGTTGCTTCAATATCACAGTTGGTGTGAAAACCGCGAACACTTCCTTTGGATTTCCCGCAGCCTGTATGGTCTTCAGTCAAACGGCATTCCTAGCAATCTCTGGCTATCAGAATTTCTTCGCAATTAGTTATCAAGCAACAGATAAGAAAGTTCAATCACCATTTGGACGGATTGGTCCACTAGACTGGAAGGCTCCCGAAAGAAACCTTGATGAAGGACTTTCTCTATAAAGAATGACTCTTGAGAAATAAAACCGAAACTAGATTGATTAATCACACCGCCCTTCTTTGAATTAGTTCCATTCACGCAGACCTCGCCATAGATAAGACCGAAACTTTTGTATTATGTGACAAATTCATTGTCCACTGTCACCGAACAGTTTTCAGCTTTATCATTCTTGTCCAAACAACAATCGAGCCTTCGAGAGTTATCTAACTCGACCTTTGCTTAACTCCAAGATTCCTGAGCACTCGCGAGTGCAAAAAACAAACGACAAATAAACAAGATCGTCGATTCTGTTTTTTAGAACCAGAGAAACAATTAATGCTACTTTCTCGGTAGTGAAGAGGCAATTACGAATTAGGGGGCTGAGCTCTGTAAAGCTGTATCCCGTGAAGGGTTTTCCGTGAAGTGCAATGGCATTCTAGTCAAAAAGTCCCAAAAAGGAACACAGCAGAGGCAGAAGGAGACGAGATGGTTTTAGACTTTGTTTACAGTGAAGTCTACGGCATCATCGGTGGCTTCTCGATAATTCCAGGAAGCAGTGAATGCTTTTGTTGTTCCATAATTTTATGGTGATCCTTGAGTCATCGTGCACCCAATTTCAAGCCATATCCTGTATATTGTGTCACGTCTTCTCAGCGCGGCCCTCGCTGGAAGATCTTTATCACAGGTTGAACGCCACATAAGTATTCCCTTGCCCAAACTGCAGATCTGTTGACGGTTTCACGTTTTTATGTTGTTCGTGTTTTCGTGTTGGTTCTCTAAACCGACCACTCAATACCTGCGTCTTTCACTCTTTGGTTGATTCACACCGAGCCGAGCCTTCCCGCAAAGACACAAGCAATTGAACACTTACCGCCAGTAATGCGCAGAAAATCCAGGACACATGTCCCCACAGTTATTGCAGGCTTTCGTCGTGTCTTCGTCGTGTGCGACCATGCTCTGAAACATAAGAAAACCCACCGTTAATTCTCTACGTTGTCCAGCGGGACGGGGAGAAGAGAGATGGGAGAAGAAGCGAACGACTTCTCCGACCACCCCGGCCCAAGTTTTGTGCATTCTATACTTTCATACCTGGGGCATTTGGGCAGTTGATGAGTCGAAACTCATAGTTTGCTCACGGCTTGCCACCAAGGAGCACAATGCGAGTCTTATGAGCACAAGCGCGTCTCGCTTTGACAAGGAGGATAAACGATCATAAAAACCCTCGACAGCAGTGATGCCGCACACAAAACGTGCGACTGTGACTGTTGAACTGTAAAATCAATACAAACCATTCTTTGAGATGATTGACAGCTCTTGACGTTAATTAATGCGTAATCCAATCAAATGCATCTAGTTGCATGCATTCCAAAATATCAACACATTTTCATCCCCGGCAGAATAGCTCTTTGAGACTGTCGAAGAATTGCAAAGCTTCCAAATCCCACAGTATGTGTAATCTCTCTCCACGATAAGTTGTTGTGAGTTGTTTTTCTAGCAGTTGAACCGTGCTCCCTCGAGAGACTCGAAGAACTAAGAATCAAAGTGAGAGACTGAAATCCTTTTCTCGAAAAGTAAAATGCAAAGTACTTCCTAAACAATAACCAATCAGAGGCCGTTATAAGCCCGTTCTCAAACATCTATTTTATTTGCACTTATTGGCTTGTGTCATCAAAAAAAACTTTTGGAACTTGAATGAAACAAAATTGTGCGGGAAGGATTGGTAGATATAATCTTAGTCATAAATCTTCCCTAGTTCAGCACACAGTTGTTCAATGGCCCAAGAACACAATCAGTACATTAATTTACTTTTATTCGGTAGGAGGCGCGAAGTTCGGCCTCGCCATCTCCCACATATTGACACTACAAATGGATCAAGGTCGTCAAGAAATTAGTGAGCAAACAATAACGAGAGATTTCGCCCAGCTCATCAGTTTTCTGTGTTGTCTAAATTAGACGAAATTAGTCTCCATAACAAAAGAATCCTGATAACAGTTAAGCAGTTCGCCTAGAGGTAGACTAGAAGTCTCCCAAACCTTAAATACTTTATTATTGAATTTTCTCGACAACGTAAATATCGAGGTGTGTTTTTTTTTCAAAAGTATACCCACGTCTGTCAACATACTCGAGAATCAAAAAGCTGTTTAAAGTCATAGGTGAGAAGGTGGTCTTTAAATTTATGACTGCAAAGTCATTCTTTGCGTTTCACGACAAGATAAAACAAACGACTGAAGAGTTTGCGTGAATGCAGCACGGGCGAAAAAGGGGGCCTGTGGGCAAGTTTGAACTGTGGGGAGATGACACGGGGTCAGTGGTCACTCCCAATGGGAGGTAAGACTGAAAATTGTCACGTTAGCCACTCGCAAGCGGTTTGGTCAGCAAACATGATCTTGCTGGCCTATTCTTCTCTTTTTCTTCAAAAATAACTTTAAGATAATTGGCGGGTATTGTTGACGTTGAAATATGATTCAGCCATGGGCTCTGTCACCGTTTCTTTAAAGACATTGGTTTCTGCGCATGCTGTAAAATTGGCCACTTTGCAGAGGGTTACAGGGTGAAGGTATATGCCCCAAGCTCTACGTACTTCAATTTCCTGCCTTTTGTGTTGAGAAACTTCGCAGTCTAAATATCTAATCGGATGGGACACTTAATTGTGCTGAAATGACTGGCTGCCATTGTTTGGTTTGAGTTCCATGTGCGTGAGTAATTATAGGTTAGCAAAACAGTATTGGTCGATTTCAAATCACCCAGTTTTGTATTTAGGATCGAGAAGTGAACTACTTTTCAAGGTCGCCAGCTACAGGTGAAGAGGCGTCCTTCGTCATTGAACGTTTTTTTTACGCGAGTTTGTTATTGGACGTTTTTTTACGTGAGTTTGTCATTAAATGTTTTTTAAAAACGTGAGTTGCAAGTCAGTCTTGCGTCAACATTATCCTGAAAACCTTTAAGATCCTGGTTTCCTGTGTCAAGATTTGTGGTTGCTATTAAGAATGCCGATAAAAATGTTTTTTTTTCGGCTGAGCATCAATATACACGAAGACATTTTCCTCTGCCTCCTGAAGCAATAAAAATGTTTTATAAACAATAATGTTTAGCATACATACTTTCTGTGGAAACTGACCGTCGCGAAGTCGGTTCAAAATGAAGACAGTTTGGCGCTTTCAATGTATATGTTTTCTTCCGGATGCAACGTCTGAAGGCCTCTCCGCGCGTCTTCTTTCCGTTCACAGGAAAACCGTCTTTGTTTTTAATACTACAGCTATGACAAGCAGCTTTTTATGGCAAATATTTCACGGCTTTGTTATAAAAATACAGCGAGTGTTGTCTTTTAAGTCTCCTTCGACGGATTAACACTGCCACTGCTTGGAGAAGAATTTGCTTCAGACCACCGAGACCGACAAATTTGAGGGTTGTATGATAATCTTGACAGAGTTGTGTCTAATATAAGAATTACTGTCACTATAACTTGTGTGGGAGCGCCAAAGTGTTAATGAAAGATGTACATGTTTGTTCGACTTACTTGTCTCAACGAGAGTTCAACGAAGGATGCAATCTGATTCATACCCGCGCCCAATGCAGTGTGGCGAGTTTATTCCTTCGCAATATCACAAACTATATCACTTTTCCTGATATTCCGTCAGTGGGAGATCAGAGAAGGGGCCATTTGTACTATCAGAGAAAGAATAGGCTCGTCCAACCCTTCATTTCCTACTGAAGCTAGTTTAACAATTACAGATGTTTCGTATTCTATTCTTACTCCTTGTGGCCAAATTCCAGCGTGCAATTCAATTTTACAATTTCTGATGAGCCAGCAACTAGGACCAACCTAGAAACGATTCTTCGATAAACCCGCTAATTATAAAGTCTAAAATCTGTTGAGGGCTTTCATTCAAATGCGGACATCTTGAGTCATCACCCAAACAAGGATCAATACTGAGTTCTTCAATTATTTTACAGTTATTTAAATCAACTTCCGGTTATTATTATATTCAGCAGCTCAACTTTAGTTTATTCGTTGTTATTATATAATATTTATACAAATATGATATAATAAAATATATTGTTAAGGTTTGAGTACGCAAAGAAACGCAACCCAAGAGTGTGAAGTTGACAAAACAATATCGATGACATGATCAGATATTATGCAAACAACCACGCTTTTTAAAAACTGTACCAAATAATGAGATTCCTTATAATTTGTCACCACTCTTACAATACCACTGGTTAAAGTGAATTAAAAGCACTGCCTTCATCTTTAAACGTAATATACATTCTGCGTTGGACTTATAAACCGATGATTGGATTTCCTAAATCCCCATTTTAATACGGACAAAATGAACGTAACTATAAAACTGTGAATGTTCCCGCCCAAATTCCCGACATTCGGAAGTCAAGTTTTTGAGCTACAAGTATTACCTCGGAGGTTAATAGAAGAAATTGATAAATTTGAGAGAAAAAAATGCGTGGGCTGTATAGTCATATTTGCTGAGAATTTTCCCTTTTTAACTGAAGTATAAGGTCGGCGGCAAACGAGAGACAGAAATACTGGCTAGAGTACTGCGTTCCTTATTAAAAATTAATTTCAAACAGGAAACAACTTTGGTGTTTGTCACATTCTTTTTAAATAGTGTTCATATTCTCATAATCTTGATTTGAAATGACTTCTTCCAATTCAAGAACCTGACGGCAGTGTAGACCAACAAATATAAGCTATGGCAAGTTTTCAAAGCCGTGTGGTTATTTGGCTCATTTCAGCTTGGCGACGTTTGACGTCGGTCCATTCAAAAATAATAGCTAAAGTTTTTATCAGTGATAAATCCAATTTAAACGATTTTCTTACCAGAAAGTGTTAACGAGGCTTCCTCCTCAACCGTTTTCCGTTTGTATGCCAGTGGTTTAAGGCAAGTACTAAATTATACTGAAAAGGAAGTCGATTCAGAAACGAGACAACTCTTTTGCGTGCAGTCGCGAAGATAGATTTTGATTATGGACGTGCGACTCGTCACCCTCAGCTGCGAAGGCACGATACAGATTTTGATCGAAAGCAATGAATTGGCTCCCTGCCGTGCCAACATTGCCTCCGCTGTGATGATTTCAGAATGGCTTGTTGAATCCACAACAGTCAGGTGTTTAGAGTGCTGTCATGTTATCAATACTTTCACAGCTCGACTGAAACCTCGATAAAGTGTTGCAGAACCAACGTCGAGAAAATTGGCGAAGTAGCCAATCACAAGAGAGAATTTTGTCACTAGACTTAAGGTGTAATTGAATAAGGACTTAAGTTTATTAAAACAGCAATACTTCCATGCAGTGCTTCATTTAGATAAAATTCTTGTTATCTGGGAGTTTTGTTGTGGTTCAACCCGGTTTAGCCACAGTGCAATGAAAATCGAAGAAAGAAAACTGTTCCCGTTGTGAAAATTTGTGCTGTGGTTTTTGCTCCCGTTGAATAGGTTTTCGCTACCTGTTATCAACACGGTTTACAAAAAAGGTTTCTAATCAGCTTACATTTGAGTACTAAACCGAGAAAGTAGCAGTAAAACTGAACGGCAAGAAAATATTTGACATGTTTAGGTTGATTCTGTGTGATCTCAGAAAGTCCCCGAAAGCCCGTTATCTTCGTGTCGTAATGGTTGGCACTACGGCAGTTGGGATCCTTTTAAAACCAACCAGACGCAGAAGAGAAAATAACATCTGCAAGAAACTGAGTGTTACCTGTCAATAATTGCTGAAGGTTTCCCCTCCAAACCATTAGCAGCAATTCTCCTTGCGAGGCCTTGTGACAGAACATTAATTGTCATATGAGAAAATACCATCTGCTAGACAATTGATTGCAAGCGACAACCCTTGCAAAAAACATGAATGAAGCTCAGAATATCACAAAGTTGACTCCATAATTTGATTGCTGCAAGTGACTCGGTTTTAAAAGGATATAAAAGGTTTTGTGTTTTGGTATTTTTACGGCTTTGCTTGCAGGTTCGAGATCGACCGAGATCTTACTTCAACTTCTACAAATTGGCAAGCATATTATCGACGAGATCTTTTAATTTCACAGTTCTACACCGTATTTATAGCAAAGTCGTTTAGGTAATTTAATATACCTCAAGATGTTATCTGCTTTGGTACCAACTACAGTTTCAACAAGTTTACAGTTAATAAGATTACTTATTCAACAGCAAAAGAGCTTAAGATTTATATTTAGACCTTTTAAAATCGTTAAAGAAAAACCGCGTGCAGTCTGAAAGTTATAGATTACCGGAGTAGGGTCACAGTAATTTCAAAATTATTTGGTAATATACATGTGGGAGATGTGTTCTTTTTTTCGCGGAAATGAACAGTCTACGCCAATCTTTTGTCTTCGGTATTAAGAAAGTTCTGTAAAAACGCTGGCAGACGATGATTAGCGAATAAATTTAAGAAAATAACAGGAGAAGGAAACGAGTGGCGCCTTTTAGAAATAAGTCTTTCCAGCTCAAAACGATGACTAGTGTTTTAGTTCCGGCCCGATCTCTTCGTCGCGTGGTGTCCTAAGCCAGTGATCCGATCGGTACAATAAGAATGACTTTAATACTCCGTTCGTGGGGAAAGTAATCCTGCTTTTCAAGGAAATAAGCATTAACTTTACTTTGAATGGAAACTGCAAATCCCTTTAGCATCTCATTGCCTTAGTAGTTTTTTGTTAACTGTTTTTGTTATAGTTTATAGATTTTAATAGTCAAAAGTTTTACTCAGAATCGTTAATGTTTTATACTATTACAGCGACATCAAAGTTGTCCAAATCACGGCAAGAATTTCTCCGTCATTAAGTATTTTCCGTTTTTGTTTTGCTTACCAAAAGAGTTCGCCGACGGCGCCGGGTTTTAATTTGTTTATTTTCTTTGTAGACTAAGGGTGAGTCTTGCCGATCTAGACTACAGCAATAATTTCGTTTGTAGAATCTGACTGGGTTTTCAGCATAACAAGAACTATGATATTTGAAAATAATTTTCAGAAGTTCAGTGCATGTACAGACCTGTTGATGTCTCGACTCGACACAAATCACTCCCTGACTCAAGTTCCAGATAACTGGATGTCAAAACTCTGTTCTTGTGTCCTGGAAACAAGTATGGTACTATTCCGCTCCTCGCTGAGATAGAATGGTAGCCAAAGTGACAAAACAGCGGGTGTTTGGCGGTAGTTTTGTAACACAGAACACAACTTTACCGTGGTTCTAGTGAAGGAGTCGCCAGTGAGTCTGTAACTGCGATTGCGCATGGCTGACTTAACAATGGTCACAGACTTCGTTTTAGAAAGAATACAGTGTCTCCGTTGAGTTAGGATAGTTCAAACAATGTTCAGTTCGAGTGAGTTATTAGTTTAATATGAACTTCTAATTCAATAAATTGAACTGCGGACGTGGTTACAGTAAGGCAAAGAGAGAGGCTGGCCAGAATGAGAACGTCTTTATGCCTCAAGCAAGTTGTCAATTTCAGTGCTTCTTGCTTGCAATGCAGAAACATCGGTGTCAGTCACATTTTCAGATAGGCTGCGGCAGAAAGTTGAAAACTTTGCAAATGAGTCATTAGCTACAGAGCTCAGCAGCAAGAGGTCATTTTTCAAATCGTTAAATACGTTGAATAAAGTTTCTATCGCAATTGCAAGAAACAGTATTTAAGAAACTGACTGAGAATCTTCACTCACGACAGGGTCCGAGATGTCACAGCAAACAGTCTTGAACATCTTTTTGTTTGAAAAAGCTTCATTATATAATATAGTTGATAAAATTAAATTTTGTTTTGTTTTACTTTAAGCTTTTAAACGATTTTTTTTTCATAATTTTTACGGCCGGACCTGAACAAATTATGGTTTTACATGGAGTTGCGTTTTTAGTCGAATTCCCCTTGGAATTTAAAATGCTCTTCTTTATCTTGATTTTGAACAGCAAATGAATGGTTGAGTGTGATCAAGTAGCCATTTATACTAACCCAATAACTAAGAACATACACAGAATGTTTAATATCTTGGGTATTTAGTTATGTTCTCAAAGTGTTCAGTGTCTTTCATTGTTTGTTAACTCAAAATCAAGATAACGTTTCTTTTTACAAACTCCGTGATGTATACGGATAAATTGTTCAACAAACTTGAATTTCACGCGCAAAGAGTTTATCAAGGTTAAACCAATACTCATGATTTGAATTACGATTTGTCAGTGATGATAGAACAACTGCATACGGTCAAGTATTCTGACTGTGAACGGCGAAAAAACTTGATACAAGTACAAATTTTGCTTCGTTCTGGAGAATTCTGAGACAGATGCATGTACTTGATCTGCCTCTTTGAGTCGATAAGGGAGTGAGACGATGGTATTTGTGAAAACCGTGACACAAGATGGAAACAAAAAAAGCCGCGGAAAACGACTTCTGGAAAGCTTGATAATCTGACTGGTTTTTACACATGTACAGTAGTCAGTACGTCAGTTTTATGGTATGGTGGCGTACACTTTTTTTTAATAAGAACAAACTTAATAAGAACACTGAGGCTGAAAGCGCCCAAAAAAATAAGAACAAGTTAAGAACAGACTGAGGCTGAAATTGAAATTTATTTAGAATTATTTTTCTTATCAAAATATTAAAATCAGCAAAATATCACATGTGTATATGTACTATAATCTTCCTACCCTAGATATAGCGCGTGCCAACCACAGGAGTGAATTTCCCGCCAAAAACAGCTGTATTTTAAAACGCGCGTGCCACCCATAGCAATTTTTACATGGTGAAGCATTTATGGCAACTGCTGCAAAAAAGAACAAAATAAGAACATTGAGGCTGGGCAAAATTTTTACTGGTTCTTGATAAAAAAAAAAAAGGACACCAACAGATAAAGAATAGTTTGAAGTTCAGGCACCTGCAAGTCTGTCTCTGCCTATCTTTTCAAACTTAAACATGGCAATTAACTAATCTACATGCACATGACTGTCTGACCGAGCCAGAGGGAGACCATGTTCCATTTAACACTGTCACGGAAAGACTGAGCCAGCGAGTTAACATCATAAGTCAGTTCACCTGGCCGCTGCCTAAGTGCTAGATTTCTCACCGCCCACAGTTCCCCCACTGTCGTTGCGGACCCAAAACTCACTCGAAGTTTTTGGCATTAACACGTTACGTGCTTTGCCGTTATAACAGAATGTTAGAAAATTGCTTTTTGAGACTTAATTGGTGGATGTTGGTTCTTTTGGCAAACATACAAGGTCAGGGTGACGCAGAAACATAATCACAGTCTGCTCACGTACAAAAGCAAGTTCCGGTTTCAGTGGTAGTGCAGTATGAGCTACGTTAAAACTGCCTTGGGGGCGAAAGGAGCACCAATATATGAGTACACCACGCGGCTGTGTATGCCATGTGTGATGTGGTTAAAAACCAAGCTCTCGATATATTGTACAACCTGTACGTTGTTTTTGGAATCTTCATGTATTAACCCAGGCTGTACGATCACGCTGCTCTTTCATATACCGCCGGGATGAGCCAATTTAGTTACTAAGTTAGTACTGAACACTGCTCTTGTTATACAGTTCCTCATGGCATTGGCCATTAACTGACCAAAAATGAGAAAGTAAACCCATGCACAAAAAATCGTATTTGTTTGTGCAGATAAAGTTAGTTTTATGACTGCAGAAGCCCGTTTATCTACTACTGTAGTCAGTCTGGCCATAGTTAACTATGAGATATAATGATATGAATGTGATATAAAGTGCTCTCCAAATATCCCAAGTAATACCTTCTGAGCGAAAGCCCTATAAAGGAATTACTGGTTACCCCCTCGCTTACATAGTTACTATAAATGCAAATTTAACTATGGTCTGGCACAGCGTTTTGCAAACTGCGTCATGCAGTACAGACAGTGTTCTAATATCTAAGACTTCCGCCGCAATTTCTTCAAGATTTCTTGAATGCTCGCCAGCTGGCGACAGCCGGTTACACTGGCTCGTCATATATTTTTAGCGGACGTTGTTCTGTGTTTTTATTGGGGTTTTCAGTGGCCTGCATTTTGCCTTCATTTAGGATTAGGTCGATACTAATGTAATGATACTGTCCGTTCCACATCTGCCGTACAGTTGGTCAGTTTGCGAAAGATGACGCAGTGCAAGCCAGTGGTATGGTATACAAACATACAGATGAATCAATGTCCGTCATCAGTACTGTATGATGGACGGTCTAGCTTATAACAGCCGTTTGCAACTACGAATCTCTTTTTTTCAAGTTTCGACAAAAGAAATGCAAACTTTAAAATTCTTGATACGATCTCGTTCCCAAGATAGTATTTACATGTAAATGCATCGGTGATCATGCAGTAAATATGTTTCTTCAAAAAATTTTCAGGCAACTAAAGTTTTCTTAAATATGTATTTTGTAATTATTGTTAATATCAATGAACTGTATAAAAAAAGTTATATAATATCTGTTCATTGTATTATTTGGAAACAACTCTTGAAACGTATTCCTTTACTTGTAAATAAAGTATTATTTCTGACTCCCAATATTGACGCCAAATTGCTCGACTTTGCCTTCTTCAATCTATCTTGTTTTTTATCAAAGCGATTAATTTATCGGCTATAACAAAATGAATGGGCTCACGACTTGTATAGAGTATTTTTAAAACGATCAGATTAAATACTTAGAAGATCAAATCTAATTTATATTTGTTTTCTAAGAATAATTCGATTTCCTGATCAGTTACTCAGTTTCTCGTAAACGACGTACGGTTTTTTCGTCGCTATATTAGAAAAGGTAGCTTTATTCTCAATGGAATACCAGAGTGGAATGTTAGTTCAATAGTGGGTATCTGACATAAATAATAAATTAAAACTAAGCATTCCACAGTGTTGGCTTAATATTTTATGTTATATTGTGTTGATTATATCAATACAAAGGGGAACTTTGGGCCCTTGTCTTGTGCCAGCTGTGGTCAGTATTTGTTTCAAAGAATAAAGATTGTTTAGATTAAATGTTGGATTCTACTAATAAACAGAGCAACTGACACAAAGCATTTCACTATTCACAACAACATATCTGATTCTTATAACTTCCGTGCGCAAATGTATTAAATGTTCCATGTTTTATATATATATCTGTGGTTATACCACTCGAAGGAAAACTATCTTGTGCGTTATGGCCTATATAGCGGCAACCGATGTATGAATCGTTAATTATTGATCTGCTGTTACTGATCTACAGCATTGTACGATAGAATTCGTTAAAAATCAGCTAGCAGCTTCAGCGGCGAATATAAACAGCGGAATATGAAAGTAAAACAAGATATTTTAAGAAGACTCTAGTGAAGTTTCGTTTGTAGGTGCAAGAATCATTTTTGTTTCTCGCACAGAACGCAGTTTGAATTTGTAACAGAATAGGCGAAGGTTCGCTTGATGAACCACTTCGATAGGTAACTATCTCAAATATGATACTTTTAACATATATTGTTTTAATGGCAAGTTATATTCGTTTTTCAAGTCATCAGTCTCCTGCGCCCACATCGCCTCGCCGAGCAGCGATTGCATACCAAACCTTATTACAACGTAAGAAAACCAGCCTTAAATTTTCCGCTACTAAAGTGTGAAACAAATTAACCATCGCGAACTGTCTGGCTTGCCTCGGGTTAGGACATGCATGCGGTCTAGTCTGCCGCTACCATGCAATGGACACTTTTAAGGCGGGAACTTTGCTTAACGAAAAGGGACTTGCTCGACGCACTTTCCTCAGTTTGTAAGTAAGAGCTAACCTGGTCCAGTGGCGTTAACATTAAGAAGCGTTTGGGAAACATCCGAATGTAAGTGCCACAAAATTATCCAGTTCTTTCAGTCGCAGGAAGACTTGCAACTAATTCTGCCGGATAATGTGTGAACATTTTCGTTTAAGATAATTAGTTGAAAAGGAGAAACGAAACACTCGATAAAAGCATAATATCAATTACGCATACCTTTGACATTTAAAGAAACACATTGAAGCTACTGACAAGAAATGCAAGAAAAGTTTGCCTTGCTCTTTTAAATTTAGTTGAACTTCTGAACACACCCTGAAATTCTTTAGCCCAACCTTAAATTGAAAACAAAACAAGCTAAAACAATCGCGTGACTTACTTTACAAGCAACTTCCACTGCTCCGGGTGTTGAGTGTTCAGAGCTCGAGTTGTAATATGGCGTCTTTATGCTCAAGCCGTTGTTTTTTCTCATGAGCGTGCAGTGTTTATTTCCGCGTTGTAATATCTCTTATGGTGG
>JAOBYE010223546.1:0-16937 GCA_025403585.1 Parazoanthus swiftii | reverse complement strand
GAAAGAATGTATACGCATTGAATTGAATTGAATTTTAGGCATTGAATTGAATGAATAAAATGATTGCATTGAATAAATAAAAGGACTGAATTGAATGAATTTACTACATTGAATTTTGCTACAATCGGCTTGCCATACCCGCCCGACCATGAATTTTTAACAGAAAGGCTGCTAATCAACTGATTTTTTTTATTTGGCCTAACGTTGCACATTAACGTTTTAACACGTATTAGTTTTATCAAGTAGCTTATTCGTGTAACTGTTTCTTCAGGTTATATCCTGTTTTTCTTCCTCCAAGTCAGGTTTTCGTGTTATAACACGTACAATTTAATTTTTGGAACTCCCTTCATTGCAGGCTCATCATCGTCACATAAATAAAAGGTAAATCGCATTATTAAAGTTTATGAATGTATGTGTATGTGTGTTTGTATGTGTGTGTATGTATATACGTATGTAGAATGAAAGTCCATACAACAACACCGAAATGTACGCAAACTGCGCAGCCGAGGGAAGGGTGAGGGACAAGGTTTTGGCCCCTATTTTCAAAATTGTATCGCGAAAAAGCGTCCTCCCCAGTCTTAAGGAAGCTTCGCGTTCCCCGATACAATCCACAACTAATGAGAGGGATACGCGAACCACTGAAATCTTTATGGTGACAAGAATTTATTATAAACATTGCTGTGATCTTGCCTAATTATCAGATATGTCAGTCCTATCTACATTAATATTATTTATAGACATGGTGTTTATTGTTGCAATCTTACTTTCAACTAAGTTGAGTTCATTCAACTTTAACTTTCAAAGTCAAGCATAATTATACTCTAAATATTCGGCTGCATAATGCACCTGTTTCAGACCTGTGTTTATCTGTGATGGTGACCCACTGTGCTCCCAGTAAGCCCAACACGATGCAGCCACATAAAAACTAATGTCAATAACTCTGCAAAAACCCTCTCAAAATCGATGAATTGCAGTCAAACTTAAGAGTTTACTGTGCCACTTACAGTGTGCGGTGCTGCGGCGTACCCAGGGGGGAGTGTTCAAGGGGTTCTGAAACCCCTCTTTTCTATCCGTTTTTTATTCTTTTACTACAAGGTTTTGTGCTCTTATCTTGGTCAACCTAAAATTCATGTAATGGAACCCTCTTACAAAATCCTGGGGGCGCCCCTGCGGTGTTACGAGATCAGTTGAGAGCCAGGAAAGGAGAAAGGGAGAGGAGGGGTAATGGTTGCCCGTGGCAACAACGTTCTCAGCATTTCTGAATAGGAGATTTGCATTATAGTGTCACTTTACTATAACTACCAGAATCCTTTCGTGACTGCTTTTGTTTCTCTAATAAAGGCTAGACTCTTTAGGGAGTGTAAAATCTAATAAGACAAGGTTTTCGTAAAGGATTGTTGTAGTTATAGTAAAGAAATGCCATCATGCAAACCTCTTAATGAAGTTGTGTCACAAATGACAAATGACACCCGATTAATAAAAAGTAATCGAATGACAAGCGCTCTTCTCAGTGTAAAGGACTGTTAAGCCACCGACGTTCTTACCGTAATGAACCCGTAAATCATATCTTACTGCATGTTGTCAGCTCAACTTCGTTCTGGCTACAACAGACACCACGTGGCCAACCGTACTGAAGATGCTAACAGATGAAGGAGGTGAAAGAAAGACATGACATCATTTCCGGTTCATTGACTGAAGTATTCTGTAGTCCTCGTTCTGAAGTTTGATAATAAAAAGAAACGGATGCCAAATAAATGGGTCGCCCTCTACTCTGAGAACGAGAGAGGCTATTGGATAAAAGTACAATTTAAATGGCTCTAACCTTTGGGATGAACCTAACCATCCATAGCCAAACTTACAATGACGTATTGTTAGAACGTGTCAGCTATTGTTAATACAACTGTCAAAGGTCCAATAGGGTCTTTCGTTCTGAGAGTAGAGCCTTACTGAATTTAGTTGTCTCCCCTACGTCTTTCAAGATTTTGCGGTCAACGACCATGACCCTTTGCGGTCAACGACCATGATCATTTGCGGTCAACGACCATGACCCTTTGCGGTCAACGACCATGACCCTTTGCGGTCAACGACCATGACCCTTTGCGGTCAACGACCATGATCATTTGCGCTCGTAAATGTTTTTATCAGCGAGTCAAACGATCTTATCCTCTCCTCTCGAACACATCCAGGGAGGGGAGGCGCCCTCTTTTGTCGGCAATTTTGGAAAAAGTTTAAGAAAACGTAGCAAATAACGTCTTTTGGAGCAAATGTTTCGGCCCCTTTCCAAATATTTCTGGATTTGCCGCTGTCGTCACTCAGTTTGGGGATGTTATGAGGCACGCTCAGCTCTGTCAGTGAATTTCGTGGATCATGCGCAAAGGATCAAAGACGTTGATCGATAGTCTTTAATTAATTACAAAATACTTTAAGCTGCAGAATAGAGAACGGATAGCTTTTGCATTGCATTTGATGAGATTTCCACTTTCACCTCCACCAGCTAACGAATTACAATACTTTCATCCTGTAATGGCTCTGACATGTTTACTTCCGCCGGAAACGATACGAGCATTCCATAAGCATCGTGTTCTGTACTCATGTTTCTCATCATTGAGAATGCTGGCGTTGGCTGTGTCCTTATTTCAGTACAGAGTATTACTATTTTAAGGTGATGCACACTTGATCGCTGCATTTCTAGGACGCAGACTACGACGAACGTTTGGACAAATAGATAGTCTTGGAACTCTGAACTGCCAGACTGTACCTGAAGCTGGTTTTTGGTATTTCGTTCTCGAGTCCACAAACTTGTACACTTATGACAATTACTGTAAGATGAATTATCACTGGTTGTTACAGTTGGCATCGGTTTACAAGATCTATCCGCAAATCGCCAAAGAATTGGGAGACGATCACTGGTTTCATCGGAAATCGCCACCGGCGCTCTAGGATAGTGGAACATCGCAGTTGTTTAAAAAATATTCTGTGAAATATAAATTAATTTAAATTTCATTGTCTTGCAACAAAAGCCTACATCTACTTTGCGATGTTCCTCTTTCCCAGTGTCCCAGTTCCCTTTATGGCCACTGGCATCACCCTTAAGAAGTCCTGACAAGAAGAACTGAGAACGCCTTTTGGTACCAGCCGTGTTGTGTTGTTCTAAGTTTCAGTTCCCATAAATCACGCCACACAGCTGTTTCCGTAACGTTGTCACTTAATACATTAACCACACCGTGCAGAACGAAAACCTGGTTGATATTGCCATTTTCTGTATTTTGTTATGTCAAGTTTGTCGTTGAGATTGAAATGTTTACTTTGCAGCTCTGCTACTTCTGCGCACATACCGTGTTAGAATCTAGCACTGAGCCATCCTGGTTCAAAATTCACCCATTCACCACCAGGGTGAATATGCATGGACATTATTAGTAACTTCTCGTTAAATCGCAAAAAAAAAAATTCTACAGTGGCATGGCCACCGAGGTGATGGGTCCAACTATACATGGTGCTTGTTTTATCTGTGATTCCGAACTGGGTGACAAGTTCCCACAACTGCTTTGCTCACTGCTCGTTGTTGATCTACTGTCCCGTTCGCCCGATATGGTTTTCTTTAACTTGCGTCGCTTGGCAAGGGGAGCATTTTCAACATCCATTAAAGTGAATCCTTGTTCCCTTTGCGCCTTATGAAAGGCTCCAAATGCCACATTGAGGGCGGAGTCAATGTATGTTCGTTTGAGTCCTCGACCCAGAATACCTGGGGTCATTAACGGTGTATGAGGAAGAGTCGATGTGTCTTCTCTGAGCCATTCGTGTGTCTCCAAATCTTTAATAGTAAGTCTCTGACTTGGATCAACTGTCAATAAACCTGCAACGGACAAAAGGAAAGTTAAAAACTAAGTTAAAAACTACAAAAAGTATGTTTTCTTTTTGATGACATTAGACAAACAAATGCAGAATCTGAACTGTTAAACATTAGCTAAAACGGATTTATCAATTGAATCCACTGTCAATAAACAATAGTTAATACTTATAACCAATAGACAAAGCGGATGCACCTTAGCGGCACGGCAAAGTCTGCATCAATCTAGAAATTTAACACAGTCATAGTGTCAGAAAATTGTTGGTAATATCTTGGTATTTACACGGCAAAGATATTCTTCATTTTTGTGACAATAAAAAATTCAGTTTATCCAAAAAGAACAGCTACAAACAGTATAAACAATATAACCACTTGTAACTCTCTCCTACTACATTTCTTCCCTTTTTCAGATCCCCATACCTGCATGTTCTATTACCTTTAATAATTTGCTTGGCCTGAGGTGATATTGACTCCCACTGTGGTCCCTCAAACCGCACGTCACCTCCAGTTATTCTTTGCATAATGAAATCTGCTGAGTGATTCAACCAGCTTCCACTTCTTTGAAACGGCACTTGCCCCGACAACATCGTGTACTGTGATGTACAGAGAGAGATACATAACCTTTTAGTTTTGCAGGTTGGTCCTTTAAGCGTTATGGTTAAAACTGTTTCAACTGGGCTCCTATAACTGTAGCTACAGGAGTAACAATATGATCAGAGGCGAATATGGCCATCTTACAATTACTAGTTGGCAACATTGTGTACTGTGGCGTGTATTAGGAACAAAGGTGCTAGTGTCTTACATTCAGACTATATCCCGTCCATTTTACCACTACAAGCTGTGGTGAAAAGGAGGAATATGGGTGAACTCAGTATTTTCATGTTTGACACAAATCACAGCAGCTTATCCCTTCATTTACTCAAAAATCGTAGCACTTCATCACACTAATACTCGTCAAAAACGAGTAAACAAGAAATTGTCCGGTTGTAGTTGAATAAACAAGCTTTGCACTGGCATACATTTACATCTGCAGAAATAAAACGTTTGTAATTAAAAAATGTCAAAAAGTTTCCAGAAATGCAGAATAACTAAATGAAAATCTAACCGGAAAAAAGTTGATCGATGAAGTTCAAGAAAAATGTATCACAGAACACGTATGGACAGTTAATAATTTAGATCGGTTAAACCTTGCAACAGATCGATGGACTTGCACTGGCAAATACTGTTAACCTACCAGTATAACACCCAGGCTCCAGAGGTCACATGATTCGTCGTATCCTGTGCTATGGTTGTGCGTCTGGTTCAACACCTCTGGAGGTGCATAAGCCAGAGTATAGCAGGGCGTTTGCATTGGCTGATTCTCTTGAGGCTTTGATCTTGAAAAACCGAAATCTACAACTTTCATTTCAGCGTCTTCAGCATCACTTACAAATATGAAATTCTGCAAGAAAAAAGTACAGATCATTGCCATTATCATTAACAATTCAGAACAGATTCTCCACTCGATTTAGATGGCATTTCTCAGCGATAGTTTCAACTTAAATGGTCATAAATTATTTTGGAATCATGAAATTGATTTTTTCCGTGAAACCCGGTGACTGCAAAAATTGCTTACAGAAATCTCGCTTACTGCCAAGCTAGTCTTGACTCAATCAAAAGTAACACTACTTTATTTTATAACTTTCTGTTCGTTTGCTTCATGTACGCATTATCAGATGGTACAGTGGCAAATGCAAAGGACTCCATAATATTTCCCGAGGGACTGGAATTTCCTTATGAAAATGTTAACATTTTTTGACATAAATGAATATAAAAATTTAACGAGTTGACATTAGTCACTCAAGAAGTCAGAAAATATCCTTCTCTTATTATAACTCATTTTACATATTCTGTGTATAATCGAATTGTACAAAAGACAATAAATCGTCTCTCAAAAAAGAAGTATTAAAACATCAACTGATCATTGCAATTCTACAATTGGTTGAGTCTCAATTAAATCCCAGACCTATTGTACAATATTTTAGACAGAGCCACCCACTTCAAGAAAATAGGCACAATTACTGACTAACAAATAGATTAGTACTCCTATGTTCAAGAATGGACATCACTCTGATTACACAAACCTAATATATGCACACTAATAATAAAGAAGGCCTGAAAAACATCAGCGAAGTATGAAAAGAGTGACTTGGAGTTGAATAACAATTACTGATATAGTATTTGGTCACATTTATTGCAGCTTATGAGATGACAACTCACTGAACAGATGTAGTAATTTAAGTCCATACCTCTGGTTTTAAGTCTCGGTGAACAACACCCCGCTGATGCATGAAGCCCACAGCTGAAACAAGCTTTTTCATAATCACACTTGCTTCTGCCTCAGTGAATTTCTTCTTTTTCCTAATTCTCTCTAATAGTTCCCCTCCTCTAAGTAGCTCCAGTACCAGATAAGTATGGAACTAGAATTGATAATAGCTCATTGTTAATATTCATGTAGACAATAGCAAGTACATTTTACCATAACATATTTTGTTTCAGAGTGGGAGATGTACATAAATTGAACAATATTACATTGAAATAGTAGGAACAAATTTTCATGATTTTTCAAATTATCATAGTAAATTATACTTAAATTTGTGGATTAAGTGATACATTCATTCAACAATTTGAATGAAATAGACTATTGCTTTAGGCTAAGTAATTTAAATTGAGAAAAAATATTCGTGTGTATATTTTAGTATATATAAGTGTGTAATTTGCAGGGTTGACTTACATCATCTTGATAAACTTCATATAATTCCACAATGTTCGGGTGTCCCTGGCATATCTTCAGTGACTGGACTTCTCGTGTGTGGTCACATCTGAGAAACAAATTAAGACAAACTCAACCTGTAAACATCTTATGTAACTACTATGGTACCAGAAAACATGCAATAAAAAAATGTATGAAGAGCTCTCCGCAAAAGCAGCCTAAGAGATGATTTTAGATCAGCCTTCACAAAACCTTAAATTTCTCCTTTTCACGCAGTACTACAGTGCTCAATGGAACCATATTATGTAGTCAGTACATTGTTCTTGTAATCCAAGTTGAGTTTCCTCCCAAAGTTACTTTGACCACAGAATCTCGCTGGGAGGTAGAAACACTCCCTCTTGCCTTTTGTAATCAGGAGGTCAAACAAAGTGTCTGACCAGAAAAACAATTTTACAATGATAAATTCGTTATGTAAGACTGGCCTTGGAGACTGAGGTCAGTCCAAGTTTCTGGGAAACACACCACCCACTCCTCCCTTAGGTTAGGTTAGAGTCAAGGTTTTGGTTGGGATTATCCTTGGTTTATGGAAGGGGTGGGTGGTGGTGTCCCAGAAACCAAATTTGATCCACAGACAGTGTAGTTGTAAAAAAATCCCTTAGCTAGAAATTTCCAAGTATCTTAAAAACTCACCAGAAACTGTCACTTTATATGCTGTTTTGTACCGAACTATTCAGGTGAAGGCATTTGGGCAACTTTTTATGTTTGATCTCATATCCTTCATAATTATGATGGTGATTCAACTGCAAATGTCAGCCAGGTCCCCCTCTCCCTAATAAATGATACATCTCTTAATGTATACCACTTTGTCTTCACCTTCTACTGATGATCTTCACAGCAAACTCAACACCTGTTCTCCTTTGAATGCACCGCCTGTTGGTCATAAGGAATCATACACTTAACATTCAGATCACACATGTCTGTCATGGAATGTCACAAAGTAACACGAGTGTCCTCATAAATGTACCGATTTCCTGGTGAGCTTTTTTAATTTTTTGTTGATACATATACAAAAAAATTTAAAAGCTTACCATATTACTAAATGTATAATACAAAACTGTTATAAAATTATCTAAAAATGATCAAAAACAATATTCTACAACCTATAGTAAATTGATTTAAATGTAAAGCAATTTAATTTGAAAATGCACACAACTACCTAGACAATACAAAATTGTAATTTAAAGCAGTCTCATATTTTAACTGTTAATGAATTTATATAAAAAATAATTATAAATGTTAACATCACATAACTAAGTTAAAACTGACAGTTGAAAAAATCCATTACAGTTCAGTAGACAGATTACAGCTTACCTACAAGTTGAAAAGCTTCCATCTCCCAAGACATGGTCTGTTATTGTGTAGTTTTGAAAAAATGGCGAGTTCTGAATGAATATAAGTACAAGTCATTGATCAGTGGGTTGGTTCTGCATTTAATTTAAGTTCTGGATTTTAAATAAGAACCTTCAGTAATACCCGATAGATTAAATTGTAATTGTTTCTTGTTTAGAAGAAGAATTACGGTAATTTAAAAGATCAGTTTTCTTCCTATTTAAAAAAATGATTACTCATGCCCAGAAAGATTTAGTTGTGTGACAGCTGAAATCATTAAATTTTTTTCCCCATACAAACATAGATTAGACAGATATAGAAAGTAAGAAAAAGAGAACTTTTCCCTTCCAAAAGTACCAAATGATGCATTGCCAAATTCTCAATTCCTATCTCCATACATTTTCTATAAAACATTTGGGGAAAATTTCACACCCCATATTAATAGCCCTAATATTATAACTAAGGTTTACCGCAATAAAGAGAAGATAGATGTTGTTAAACTTGGAGGGTGTAAAACAGTTAATGGCAGTTCATTTGTTTCTTACAAAATACACTTTCAACAAAAACTTTAAAAGGGTTTGCTTATTAACTTAAAAGCTGCCACCCCCCCCCCCTCCCTTCCAAGATAAATCAAGTCTAAGTTCAAAAGCCTTGCAAAGTAACTATGAAGCTTTTTTGCATTAGTACATTTTTCTTACCTCAAATAAAGCAGCATAATCAACAGCTCCCTGTTTTGGCTTTTGCTCCGATGGTTTACTATGAGCCATCTTGTGTGTGAATTCATTGGCCCCAAAGATAATGGAGGGGGATACAAAGGAGTAACCCTGGATAGAAGAAGGGAAATACGGGACTCATAAAGGATACTGGGCCACTCAAATGTTAGAGCCAGGTCGATGTCAGTTGGGGGCGTGACTTGTCACAGAAACTTTAGCGGTGCCATTTTTGGTACTTTGTTATGATTACAAAATATTATTTGTTGCAATTAAGTATTTTTTTCTGTATTTGCAAGGAAAATAGTCTGAGCCATTTTTTAGTATTTTTTTAAAAATATTCTGAAATTAAAAAATAAGGTACATATATAAAATAAATGGATAATGAATGACAATGAGCTGGGAATGGAAGGAGAAATGTTTTTTTATGAGAACAATCAAGAGCTCAATTACATATTAATCTTGTAAGTTATGGTTCTTTGTGTTTATAGTAATTATGGATAAATTTATACAATGTGTTATGAGACATGAGTTAATTTATTGTTGTTCTGGCTCACGTATTATAATTTAAATTTATCTAATGACTTGTAGCTATTTGTACCTCACCTTGGAGTTTTTATACTATCAGTGGTAGTCAACAGATCAAGTTATATTTTGTTATTTTTGTTTATATAATTATTCAACAATCAAGATGATAATTCAGACATTTTTTGATGGATTTTAGAAAAACTGAGTGTAGAGAGTTTTTCTTTGTGTTTGCAGCTGACTGTAGTTAATTGTAAATATTTTCAAATATATGTTTCTTGACTTTGTCCTTGTAACTGCCAGACAAGTGACAAAATTTTGCAAAATGGATAAATTATTTATTAACTTTAAATCAAAACATTGTAAAAACCGAAATTTAGAGATGGAAGAAATATGCATCAAATGTTGAGGTTAGTTTCACGCATTTCTTCACTAGTCATGTTTTCACTGTTAGGGGTTTTCAAAAATGGCTATAATTATTTATATGCAAACTTTCTTGGAAACTTACCATGTATGCACTTATGCCTGAGTAAGTGACGACCCCCAAACTTTTGCTTGATTTACTGCTTTAGGGGGGTGGGCACTTACTCAGTTAAATATAGTAGTATGTACCTTGAATACTCTGTCAGCAGACATTGGTACAGCTACAGGAGAACATGCACTTCCCCCCTCCCCTTCCATCTCCAGTAACACTCTTGGTTAACAAACATATTTTTGTAGGTACCTTGAACACAACAGACTTAGGTGCAGCGGCAGGTGAATATACGTGCCCCTCTCTCCCCACCCCGCAGTGACACTCCTAGTCAACATACATGAACATACCTTGAATACTCTGTCAGCAGTCTTTGGGACAGCAGCAGGAGAATATGTTGGTACCAACTCTGTGAACTCCTCTGCAAAGTTACTCACATCCAGTTCGCCCCTTATCTGAGGCTTAAATGGTGGCGGTATTCTCTTCTGACAAAGATCCTCCCAGTTTATATTCTACATACACATTTTTTTTAAAAAACAATTAGTTTCAAGTTGAACTTCTTTTAGTTGAAATCAATCAGAAGACTGGACTTACTCTAAAAAAGGGATGATCCTTGATTTGTTGTGCACCAGTTGCACCAAGACGCTTCTTTGGATCTTTCTGTAGGAGTTTTTGAAGTAAATCTTTGACACCAGGGTTGAGATCAGAGGGCATAGGAGCACTGTTGTGCAGAATTCGCCTGAAGAGGATTAATGCATAGTAATGTTTACTTAGTGCTTCTTTATGTATAGACATTTAGTGTCTAATATATGGAGTGTTAATATTGAACATACTTTGATATGTCTGATTGGCTGTTTTTCTCTCCCTCCACAGTGAAAGGTGACGCCCCTGTCAGAAGCTCGTACATCAGCACTCCCAAACTCCACCAGTCAACAGCCTGCCAATGTTCAAATTAAATGAAGTTAAAATAAAATAATAGCAACTTTGTCATATCTCAAAAAGATTAACCAACTTAATTTTATATGAGCACTTCAAAACAACTTACTAACTAGTAAAACATCTCAGGGGTATAACAGTGGTGCTGCATGTTATCAAATATATTATCTTAATCTGTTTACTATAAAATGTATTAATGAAATGTAAGAGTAAGTTAACTTTGATATTTCTTTACTCTCAGTAAAAGCTGAGTATTTCATGGATTGATCTGTCAATATATTATATGTCTTGATTATATATAATTTAATATGTATTAGCCATAGTGTTTAACGTGTTCTACAACTATACTGCATGCATGATCATGGTACACTAAATTAAACTTCGGAATCAGAGTTGTAACAGGGTCAGTTCAACAGACTGTCAAGTATTATTTAAGCAGAACTCTCAATAGGGTTTGCTGAGCAAGCTGGTAATGACCTTTTTCAACTGTGAAAAACACTGAGCACTCTGGTTACTGCACGTTGCTGGGTAACAATTTTACTAGTAGTTGATGTGCACTTGCATAATGATGGAACACAAACCTTATCATGGCCTCGGCTTCCACCCTTCACCACTTCTGGAGCCATGTACTCAATTGTGCCGCAGAAGGAATAAGCTCGCTCCCCCTGTTATGCAAGTTAAAGAAACAGATTCAGTAAAAAATATATTATGGGATTAGCTCTAAAATGACCTTCCATCAGCATATAATTGAGGTAATCCAGAATTCATCAAAACTTAAAAAGTGCCTCATAAAAACACAATTTCCAGCATTTTTATAACAAAAATTCCTGACTAAATGGTCAAAGCATAAGTTGATATTTCTGAATACAATTATTATATTTTTATAAATTTTTTCTTGCATTATTTCCAACTAGTCATATTAAAATTATATCAAAATACAAATTACATACCAGCTCAACCTGATGATGGGCATTGAACAAAGTCAAAACTCTTATTAAAACAAAAAGGATATTTAATATTCCTGAAGGGTCTTTGAACAAGCTTCTACTTTTCTAAGCTTACTTGCCAGGTTTCAGTTTCCTGTTATGAATCTCACATTCTTAATAAAACATAAATATTTGCAAAAACATTTTGAATTCTCAATTAGATTTTTGTTTAGATCTGGAAACATTGAAAACTTTCATGACTAGAGCCTAAACATTACATTATTTTGTCTAGAGACAACTACCGGTACAATAAACCTTTCAACCTCAGTCTTGGAGATTTAAAAAATGAGCTGGAAAATGTGAAATGTGAAACTATGTTATACAGAAGTCATGAAATCTTGTGTTTTACCCAGCACTATGACACATATATGGAATATGCATCTTTAAATTAATTTTATGGCCTGTGAAACCATATCAAGCAAGTTGCAAAATGCACATTGTTGCTTTGACCAAGAGCACATCAATTCTTAGTCTAGCAGTCAACTCGGAAAAACAGCCAGACGATTGGTAGTTTCTCTTGTGACCTTAGTACGCCAATCAGAGCGCACCGCCTCCATTTGGCATATGGCACCATCCCAGAAAGCAATTCAGGCAAAAAAAAAACATGAGTTGTGATTCTGGAATTTGGACGCCATTTTGGAAAAGCAATGGCGCGTGCAAGGAGTTGTGGGATGATGCCATATGCCAGAAACAGTCCGGCGTGCCTTACGCACCTAGTCCGTTCACCTGGAACATAGCAAAAGAACTACAAGGGGGGACTGGTACAAAATTGTTGATTCCCTTGCCCATCCAAGGATGACTAAGTACCAAGCCTATTTTCAAGGGCTCCTGTATAATTATACATCCTAACTTTATGGCTTTTCGAATAGTTGCAACCAGGTTTGTTCGTTAAAGTTGGCTTTGTGACTCTTAAGCACTATTGGTTCATAAAATAAACTTTATCTGTCAAGAACCCCGAGGTCTGTTGGTTGGCTTTACTAAGAAGTAGAAAAACTTAAAATAACTATAAAGGTCCTGAATAGATTTGGCTGTACGTTTACTCTGTTAATAAATAAAAATAGTTGTTGAGGAAGATCCTTCATAAAAAAGTAGTTTGGGGATTACCCCTTGTCCAGCTTTGTTCTGAAAAGTTGGTTGTCAATAATTTGAACAACCAAAAAAGAGTCAATGAAAATGTGTTTCTATATAGGACCTTGAGACTTGAAATGTTGTACTTTGTTTCGGAAGATGTCTGTCCTTACGGGAGTGTTCTCTTGATAGTATACATACTTGAAGGATGCACCGCATGGAATATAAAAACTATTACCACCTTGCCGCCCTCGGCCCCTTTCAGGTCTGTTACAATACAAAGATAAAAAGCATCACCATGGAAACTGATTTGGAGCATTGTATACAATCCTTTGTGACATGCAGTAAGAGCAAACTTAATTGTATTCTTGTATGGGTCTGTTCATTATTTATGCCAGGGGGGACATTAAGATTCTTAAGCAGTTTTAAGAAAACCTGACGACCCCCTGTCTTTTTTAAATACTATAGCTATATAATCCTTCCAAACTTCAGACATTTTCCTTGACCCCCTTTCTGCTATTGAAATATCACAACCCCCCAATTTTCTGCCAATCCCCCCTGGCATAAATAATTAACAGTCCCATTGTAACAAAAGTACTATTTCTTTACTAATTTCAAAGAGTGCATCAGTCTGTTCCTCACCAAAACTTGCATTTATCCTCAAACAGTATTGCTGTTTACACATACAAGACTAAAGTAAACAAAACCCTACCGAATTTGGAGTTGAAAACTCTTTGCTCAAACCAAAATCTGTCAGTACAACGTGACCTTGGGAGTCCAGAAGAATGTTTTCCAATTTGATGTCACGATAAATTATTCCAAGCTACGAGTAAGATATTCAAACAAACATAGGAATTAGTATTTGGTAAAAAAAGAGAGACACTTTGTCGATAGGAACTTCAACCATCCAAGCTGGACTAACAAATATAACATTTTCACAGGTTTCAATAAAATTATAAACATATATTTATACGTTTAGAAATTTTATCACAGTCGGGCGATATCAGAGTCCATTAATACCTCAGATTCAGTTCAGTTCACTACACTGCGGGTGAAAAATATAAATTACCAAGTTTAATGTCAAATATGTTAAACTTGTATTTGCGAAACTAAATTCTGCAAAGACAGAAACTTCGAAAGGTCAGTTGCGTAAAACGTTCTTGAGGAACGCGTACTGCATTTGATCGATGATACCTCCATTTGTCGATTACACAACAGAAACTAGTCCGAACATTCACAGCATATTGAAAGATGTGGAAACAGTATTTGTCAATAAAATTTACTTACCCGGTGTAAATGTTCGATAGCAATAATAATTTCGCCGATGTATAGTCTAACTTCATCTTCGCTGAATTTTTCTCGCTGGTACAAATGAGTAAATAATTCTCCGCCATTCACGTAGTCTGCAACAGGAATATCAAGAATTTAAGCTTTGTGATCAAAATAAAGACAAAGTAGTACAAATCGAGGTTGCCAGACCGAAAAATGAACTTTCTGACTAGACAATATCTCTTGTCGCCCTTGCACGGCTGAAGCAGTTCAGAGTTGCAGCGCTTGCCTTAAAAACATTGCAGCATTTCCATCATTGATTCATCCAAACAAACAGCTAGGGCGAAAAAATTTACCCAGATCAGGTGCAGGATAAAGAATGGCATTTTCATGCAAGTCCTAAAATGTGTCAAAACACATACCCATGATGAGATGTAGTTTTGCTTCTGTCTGAAAGGCCCAATGAAGAGTGACTAGGAAAGGACAGCTACGGACTGCCTCAAGAACCTGCCTCTCCGTGCGGGTATGTTCGGCCGTTTTGGCTTTTTGTATGATCGTTGCTTTTTTCAGAACTTTCATGGCAAACAAGCAGCCATCACGATGTCCTCCACGTTTCCTCACCAGAAACACCTTTCCATAAGCTACCATAAAAAAGAATACATTATTGTTAGATCATAGGGCTTCGCAAAGAATTGGAAGCCAAATAGGTTTTGAGGTTTCACCATCCGGTGTTTTTGGTGTAATACGTAAGCACGAAATTCTGAATTACCTCCCGTTCCAAGCACCTTTAGTAGCTCAAAATTTTCAAGTCCAACCTTTTCTTCATGTCCTGTCAAGTTAGCTGCGAAAATGAGCACAGATAAACGCGATTAAATTCACAAAACCTCTTCGTTTGTTTACGACACAAGCAAAAGGGGGGTTTGCGCTCAAGAGCCATACACGGAAGCCTAGTTACCATCTTTGAGCTCATGATGAACCAGTTCCACTTCTGAATAGCCATTCGTCGTCATTGTGAAAAATTATGCGTTAAAAGGAAAGCTTTTAGTCGCAAAATGCACGATTTTTTCTCGACATTTCGGCTCGGAAGCCGAAGGATCACCTCAGATCAGCCTGAACTCCGAATCCGTGTTTCCAAACGACCTGATTGGCTGAGCAACTGCAATGTATTTTGTTCACGTGACAAAATATTCCCCGATTGATATGTTCACTTCCGCTTTGGTCCATGCACAAGAGTGAAAATTGAAAACGAACAAGCTTTGTTTATACCAAACTTTAAATATATTTATGTTTATTTCTTGCATTAGTTCTGCATTTAGCTAATAAAAACAACTTTAAAAAAGCACATGCTGTATAATTCAAAAGAAATAAGGCAAATTAAGTAGGGGATAAAGTCTATTTGTATAAGTGAGGGATAAACACTATTTATACTGATATTGCATCACAGTGGCAACACCAGTATGTTTTGCTTTTGACTACCGGAAATAGAACAGCAAAAATACCCCAACTTTGAAATCACATTTTCAGTCCAGAAAGGTGTAGATCAGTCCTGAGCATTAGTGTAAGCATTTGGTATAATCACGAACTTTTAAAGTTATAAAAAGCTAGAAGACAATTACGAATGCCCTGTGGGCACGTTGTTAGTATTCAGGCAATGGCGAAAGCTAAGCGGAAGTGTGGCTAAGGACTGAAATATTTCCGTTTGACAGACTATTTAAGATAATCTTATAAAATGCGTCATGCAAAACTAGCAGTATCAAAAAGGTGCAAGTATTGCTTTTGAAATTATTAAACATTCACTAAATTTTATAGAGGTGAACAGCTGCAAAGGCTGGTCACTGTTTCACGTATTTTTGGGGGGATCTGAAAGTTTGATCAATCATTTTCGTGGTTGTTGATCAAAGTACATCTGCTCGTTTCATTTCGCTATTTGCTGCCTGTCTGCAATGCTGCTTTGGCTGCCTCGAAAAATGTCGGCATCTGCAAATAAAGAGCAAATACCAGGCACGGAATGAATTGTGGGAGGCCTGTAGTTATAATCCTCATGCCATCCCTGCAGTATCATGTTCTCCTTCTCCGCGATGGGTTGATGTTGACCGACATAGGCTGAATTTACCTCAAGGTTACTTTAAAGAAGCTCGGTTCCTTTTTGGAAAGTTGCTTGTTGCAGAAATCGTTAGGAGCCGGTATATCAGTATTTTATTGCCTAAATTTTACTTTTGTTGTTCTATTAAGCAACTCAGCTTTTTTGCCAAAACAATCAAGAACGATAAAATTGCTCCTACTCTAACGGCTTTCTTTCTGAACTGCGAGTCGGGGGCCATTTCTCGCCTTGATGTATTGATTGGGCTGTACTTGTAATTCGTCTCGCTGGTATTTACGAACATTCAACAACAGACGTTCCAACCCTCCCGTTTTTCCCGGGAGCATCCCGTTTTTTGGTGCATTCTCCCGGTCTACCGGTTTTTGTCAAAATCTCCAGGATTGTTGTAACAATTCGTAATTTAATGTTCAAGTTATAGAAACACATGTTGGTTTCAGCGATACATGCGGATCTCAGTTTTGCTCCAAAATCGAAGTCGTTTTTCGATCGTGGTTGACGGTCGGTCAGTTTCCGCAATTCTCTTCCCCAGTCTTCTTTCAGAGGTCCATCTTCCCGTCCAGTTGTTTTGCAAAAGAGATTGTTGCTAGCGACAGGGCGGAAAAACGCTGCGCATGCGCGGAAAATACCAGATTTTGATCATTTCCAAAGTGGCCGCCGCAGAGAACTAAAATATGCCATACTTTCACTAAATCTTTTGGGCCAGAAAAAGTTTTGATTGCGCTTAGAACTTTACAGAACACTAAAAATTTCTCATTAAAGTACGTATAGGTTTGAGCAAATGATATCAGTTTGGCACAGGTATCCCAAAAGATGATGGTTAATAAAGTGGTACAAAGAAACATTTCTACAAAACAGAAAATTTGATCCCAAGTAGATACGTGC